>JBBPJV010000364.1:0-25249 GCA_038088915.1 Sutorius aff. eximius
GGTGGAGGTCGTACGGTCTGCGAGGGCGGTGAGTGTGGACTGCGGGAGCGGGGAGACGAAAAAGTGCGGGTAGGGCGTGGGCGTGGTGTCCTGAGGATGGTGGTGGTGCTTGTTTCGGAATCGGAGGAAGAGGATATGACGGATGCATTTCTGCTGAGATCTGCAAGGGAGGGGGGAAAGGTAGGCTCATGTGAGGTACCTTGGAACTGGGAGTCGAGCATGCAGCGTCAATGTAGTACAAGTGTGAGATGGGTTGGCAGGATACGGTGTGGAGCGGAAGGAAACTTTTTCTGCTGAGAAACGCGTGAATGCCGAGGATCTAGAACATCCCCGCTGATTCACAGCCACCCCCTGCCTAGTGCGGACCGTTCCACACTCCATTCCCTGGTGGCGGCATTTCCGTCGCACGTACAATATGTGTGTGGAGTATCAATAATGATCCAGCTATAGCGGATCATCCCATCTTACACACATTCAGAGCGCCAGCGACGGCGTCGGACCATCCCCCGTTGTCCTAATCAGGTTGCAGGCCAAGTCGTCTCTTCTCTGACCCCGGCTGGAATTCCCCGCCCAGCTCACATGTGCATAGCCCTCGCGTCGCTGCGCATGGTCATGAAACATCGTGGGACACGCCGCTCATCACACATGCTTAATCAAGTCCCGTCCCGTTCGAGCACCGCAAACTCAAAGCTGTTACAGGAGCCTTGCTTGGCCCACGAACTTCTTGCTGTCGCGGTGATCCGATGCCAACAAATATTGTAATGTGACACAGGTCCTCGGAATATTGGTCAGAGCGGAGCGACACGTCACCTCGTGTGACCCCCTTCGGAACACGGGAGGCCAGCGCTCACATCAATGTCCACCAATTTCCTGTGATATTATGTATGGCAAAGCAGCCAGAGACACAGCGCATGGTGTGCATGTGAAGGGTGGCATCAGCAGGTTGCACCAGAGAGCTAACGGAAAACCATATCCTCCTCCGGGGTGTCCAACACAGTCCAATCGTCGAGTGTCCGTGAGCCAACGTTGCCTTGAGACGTAGTTTCTGTCTTCCGCGTCCGCCTCTTCGCGTCCCCGGCCCTCTTTTCCTTATCCCACCCATCGAAACTCCACCCGTCGTCCCCAGCAGATTGCAGAGCAGTACTCTTCCACATCTCCTCGTGTGGGCTTGACGTCGACTTGCGAGACCGATCGCGAAGCGCAAGCCGCTCGATTCGCTGAATAAGCCCCATCACCTCCACCTCTCCCAACTCCCTCCAGGCCCTCCTCGCAAGCAAATTCACATCTCTCGTGTCCTCGGACGTTGCACCATTGTCCCCGGTCCCTAGCCCAGGCTCGTCCAACTCCGCAGGTCGCGCCTCCCCTACATCCCTCCTCACCCTCTCCACCACAATTCGCGTCCGTCCGTCAATCTTGACGCCGTTCGCCCTCATCTCCTCGAGCGCATTGCACACCCCTTCCAAGTCCCCCCACCCTTCCCACTTGGCTTCAATCAATTCATTATAGGCTGGCGCCGTGCATCCAAAGACATAAGACGGTATCGACACACGCGCAGCATGGTTGAAGATGGCGAGCGAGAGTGACGGGTTCGAATAGGTTTTCCGGAAGAGACGCATGGCGTGTGCAATGAGATGAGGATAGATGGACGGGTTGATAGGATGACCTGGCTGGGACGAGCTCGAAGACGACGGAGACGATGGCGATGACGTAGTAGCGTCGATAGAAGCAACCCCCGTTGCAAAACTAGAGCTTCCTTTCTCCTCCACCGTCACACTCCCACCCATCGCACCCTTGGTGTCCTCGTCCGACCGGTGCTCCCCAAAGAGCTCCAGCGTGACCCACTGGAGGAGGTCATAATCCGTATCGAACAACTCCATCGTCTCTTTTTTCCGGTCCAGTTCCTCGTCGATAGCCGTCGTCCATCGAACGCGCGACGTCTGTCGACGCAGCGTGCGGAACACGTCATTCAGCGGTGCACCGCTTGCACGTCCAATACCAGGCGTTTGCCCCGGAACATACGGCGTGGCGGCCGTACCAGAACCCGCACTCGAAGCCCGGGCCTTGCCCCCCTTCTCAGCCATGGCACTAAATATCAAATCAAACATATCGTTAAACACCCGCATCTCGCGCGCCGTGATGGACGCGCGTTGGTGTCGTACCCCGGACGAACGCTGGATGACACCCTGGCTCTGGGCTTTCTTGCGGCCGGTGAGAGAGGGGGACATGGATGGGGTGGGTCCGATGTCCGCGAAGACGTGGTCCCATGGTGACTCGGGTGCGGTGAAAATGGAGTCTTGAGACTTGTCTTGGGGCTTGTCGGTGGGTTGGGAGGGAGGGAGAGCGGTCGAGGTGGTCGAGGTGGGGGCCGGCGTCGATATCGAGCGAGCGGGTGAGCTGCTTAGGACAGAAAACGCCACGAAATGGCAGGGTCGAGTCCGACAGGCCAATATCATGAAGGAGGTTACGATGAGTCGATGACACTTTTCAAAATTAACCGTATGAGAGAGTGAATTACGTCATATTTGTAACCATTCCATTGGCATTCAAGGCGCTATAGCCAAGTGGTTACGGCGACAGATTAGAAATCTGTTCCTCTATGAGGGCGCAGGTTCGAATCCTGCTGGCGTCGATCCTTTTTCGTTACAGGTCGTTGTCTTTTTCACTCCGACACATCCCTACGTGTATCGATCCGAGGTACGCATACTGCCGAATTCAGCGTCAATGGGAGTCGATGAACGGGACCGCCTCCGAATGGGCATTACCATTCGGGTACTGGGGACCCGATACGATGGGTCGGACCAGCCTCTGGGAATCACAGCAGTGTCAGTATCATGGTCGTCTTCGGTCTCCTATTTGCTCTTCGGCATAGTATGCCCATGATACCCGTAGATCGATCCCCATACATCCCCGAGGATGAATGAAACACGTCATCATCAAGCGTGCATAGACTTGTGCATACAGGTGGTGGGACAAACCAGCGACCAAGAGCGTGGTCTTTCCCCGTCCACCCCTCCCTAGTAGACGCTCGCGCACCGTATCGACCCAAGGGATGCTTCCACTTGATTTCCATCGTCGCCTTTCGATCCGGACAAGTCACGGATTAGCTGGAGCCGTTCTGATTCAAACTCAAACGACGCGACCTTTCCTTTTTGCCAACCGATCTATCTAGCTCCTGACCCCAGTGTAAGCTCGCGACAGGGAACAAGCATCAGACGAGCCGCAAGGCCGGGGCATGGAAGCGGTAAACGGTCATTCTGCAAATGCACATACACTCATCAGTCTCTTGTCGGTTTGTTTGCATAGTCCCACGGCACCTGAGATCGTTCGCCACGCAACTGTGGTGTATGGGACGGAAAGGTGTCGATTACATTGCTGAATGACAGGGGCCACCCTCAAAGTGCCTTCATGACCTGACCAAACACCTGTATATAAACCCGTTGCGTTTGCCAACAGTTGACATCTGATCTCAGGGTGATTCAAAACCTTGAATGTATGCAGGATAAGCGATGAAGGAAATGGCACGGACTCCATGGAGAGGGTGATTCCATTGGCACTCAGATATCATCCGTGACGCGCGACGGAACGTGATACGAGGCGAGACAGATACACGTTTGAGCAGGTCATGATGCATCAGGTTCATTGTCAAAGTTTGAAGAATGTGCAGGGAAGGAGATCATCCATGATAGGCCGGCAATGCGCTTGATGGCAGGGATGACCAGAACTCAACTCGAGTATTGAGTGAAGACACATTTAGAACAGCTGTCCAATATGCTCTGACATCCGCTTCAAAGGGCAGCCAGATAATGTGATACTGAGATCATTAACTGAAAGAGTCTGATACAGGGAGAGAACCTCATTACCTGTGTCAGAAACCCGTGTATGATATCCATATATCCTAGACACAAGGACTACAGGCGGAAGGGGGCGAATGCAAACCACGACCTCAAGGTTCACAAGGATGAGGACGAGGCATGGAAATTTGGGGCCACTTGATATTTGAGCAAAGAAGTCGAGATAGTATGTGAAAAACGACATGCTTTGTTGAGAGACAGAAGTCGAGTTTGGCCACTGAAAGGTCGACGATGAGAAGATAACAAAAATGTCGGTCAGGTGATCACAGGTTTGAGAGGAGAGGTCCGGCGAAGAACGGAGTCAAAGATTGTCGTTAAGTGCACCAAGGGAACTCGAGGGGCCAACTATGAGGTGGACGCGACAGCTATAGCCTGAAAAGATATCCCATCCGGTTTTGTAGTCTGGTTACCAGACTACCCGTTTCACTGGGTGGTCCGTCGAGCAGACGATAGCACTGCGAAGAAGGGTGTATTTATGAAATTCACATCACAACCAAACCTTACCCGGTACCGTGAACCCATAGTCCTCGAGACGAGCTACTCGAGCAACATACTCCGGCAAGACATCGCCAGAGGAAAAGGATCCATATAATTGCTCTTATAACGCATTCGATGCGGGCCCTGGGCATTCAACACGCTCCCGGAGCAGCCAGATCCGCGGTAAAGCGAGTCATTCCGTAGGCCAGTCCTTCAAGGCGGGCAGTGACCGGATGCGTTCAGAAGGATCTCTTCATGCCGTCGATGATAGGTGCTGGCTGCATATAGTCGCCATAGGCCGATATGACATACGGGTCTGATGTTGATCTCTCCTCTTTCCTCTTCTTCTTCCGTAGCGAGTGCGTGAACTGCTCAGCTCAGAAAAAGGGGACCGTGTGATTGTGTAAAGGTAGACTTGGTCAGGTGCTACGTAGGGTGGAAAAAAAAAAAAAAAACTAAAAACTAAAATGACGTTACATCACCGTGAGAACCCAAAAGAATTACCGATTCATCCTGAATCAAACCCAAACCTAGACCTTCTTGCAAAACCTTTCAGGATATTCACAAGAATAGCGCAGTTCTGGAAGGTAGACACAGAGTATGCACAACTAGTAATATTCGCGGGTGTCAGACGAGCACACATAATCTCGCGTGTCAATGAGTTCACCTTGTAATTTCATGATCCAAATTCTTGACGGCCTTCTCGTGATCGTCAACCACGTTGTGTGAGCCGAGTGGGAGCCTGAGTCTGAGACCGCACAAACATCTTCGGGTTCACTCAACTCAAGTGTTCCACGTTCGCATCCGTTCTCGCTTTTCCATTACCATTAATTTACCAAAAAGGAGTGTACGCGTGTTATACGTGGGACGAGGGCAAAGAAACTATGTGCTCGAAGAACGAAGCCGGATAACGGGTGATATCGACACGGTATGTACGATTGGTATGACTTCCTTCCAAGAAACAAGGCAGGTTCCGTCCATCTGAAGCAAGAAGCGGGACGCGTTTCGTAACCAAAATGAAACAAACAGTAAATGAAAATGAAAATGAATGAACAACTGTGAGTGATGCAGCTAGAAGAAGGGTGATCAATGTGAAAGCAAAGGATGGACACGAAATGCGAATGATTAGTAGTGTGCCAAGGTATCAATAAACATGCAAGGGATGAGAGATGGAAGTATTGGTATTGGGGGTCCATTCCAAGTACAATGGTGAGCAAAGACAATGGGGCGGTGAGCGGATGATTTGTTGTGGTTGGTGGCGGTTTGGCCAGTAAGCATGTAAGTGTTCGAGTAGATGGAGTGTCAAGAGGGTAAAGGAAAGCAGTTTAGCCATTGAACTGGAGGGGTTACCATGAGTGGAAAATCCGGTCGACGGTGATTAAAACGCCAGGCAATTTATCTTCTATTCCGAGACTTGGACACGCGCGGTTTTGGAGAGCTAGGGAGACTTGCGCCACGCCCATGAACAGGCACGTAGTCCTCGTCGACTTCACCACAGTTGAGGTGTAAAAGCAGGTTATAGACGAACATTTGTTCGAATCTATTTGCCAATCCAATCAATCAGACGTTGCCTTCGACAATTGGATATGAGGATACTCACTGTGCGTTTGTAAATACGACTTGCATCGAATCTGAGCTGCATCTCAACAGATTCGGGGCCATGACCAGCGCCATGTTAGCAGCCGTCATCTTCGTGCTCGCTAAGACTTTCTCCTCCAAAAACAGTTGCAAAAAGCTGATGAGGAAGAGTATGACTCTCCGATTGATCGTGGGCAGTCGCCGGACGATCGCTATACATGAAGGCGGCTCCCCTGCCGCAGTGATGCAGTCGTTGTACAGCTCTTCGGGAATAAGCGGATCCAAGAGCTCGCGGAGCCACAGCTTGAGCAGCGATGCAAGGACATGCGGGTCATCGAAATTCTCGAGCGTGTAATATCCCCGGTCGATCCTGATCTTGAGCTCCGAAACGAGATCGCCATCGCCTGGTACTCGAAAGATTCCTTCGCATTTCGTACCGCCCAACGCAAGAATGCCATCTCCCAGGAATGGGAGAATGATCGGTATCTTCTCGTTGGGGTAGTTGCGCTCTTGTAGACGCATAACTGCATCTAACGATTCCCCAAACGTGGAGGGGTTGAACGCAGCATCCGACGCGGTCTCGATCTCGGCCATAGATGGCGGTTTCCCCCTTGGACCCTTCTTTGATATGGCGGACAATCGACGTAGGCAGTATTTCGCCATAACATCCACACGGCCCTCGGATTGAGACGTTCGTTGGAGAATGAAGGAGCGCAAGTAAGCCTCGAAGTTTTTGGAGGGTGGAAATGCGATCAGCAGCACACACAGCATCTGCCAGCCTTTGAAAACGCTCTCCGGGTTGGGGTTGCCGCTTAGTTGTTTCATTAACTGACAGTAAATCTCGTCTCGTAGTTCTCCGTGCGCAAGACCTTCCCCTAATAACCATCGCTCTTCCTCGAGGAGGCCGATCGAGTTCGTGGGGAGCGAGCTCGTTGACCCATTGTGTACAGGTATGCCAGCCGGTTTCTCCCGCTCGCGGTCACCCATGATGTGTTGGATGACCTTGAAGATTTTGACTGCATCCGCTTTTAGCGGACGATTCAGTGCGAGAAGAGGCGAGGTAAGTGGAGTTTTTTGCCATGTCATCATTTGTGCCATCGGGACTCTACGGCGGAATATAAATCCTGTACGATGCGTGGAGAAGTATTGTCTGGCGTAATCCGATTCTACGAATTGTTGAATGTCAGAAGCGAGGTCATGAGGAAGTACGGGATATGTTCTAGAAGACTATCATCAGCCAGCTTCGCCCTGATGAAGCAAAGGCATACAGACCCTGATGCAAGGGTTGCTGTGTGGGTACGATGCTGGGAAGGTGGAGGGCTTCCTGAGGTCGCGACAGGGATGGGTTTGCCAGCCGAGCGGTTTTTGAGCGGACTCATGTCCAACGAAGCCTCTGCCAAGCCAAATTAGGAATGCAATATTAGTCAAGGAATCGACTCGCCTTCGTTGGGGACAGGGCTACTGATAGTCTTGCCATTGACAGTTGGTGGCGTCGATGTGCTCCGCGTCATCCAAAATGCATGGCTCTTCACGGGTGATTGTGCGACATCACGCTTTTCCTTGGATCTTGAACTGGAACTACTCGTACTTGGGCGTGGCTTGCTCTCCACGGCGCCAGGATGAAGCGCCATGGGATGACCATGGTCAGATGCCGATCTTCTCTCCGATAACGAGAGCATCTCCACAGCGGCGTTCAAACTTTGGTGTGCTGGAGACCGATAGGGCACGTATGAAGAAGACTTGGATCTCGATCGCGATGGCGACCCGTCCTCGGTGTCGGTTATCGCACCGTTGCTACCACTATTGTGCCGTTGTTTCTCCTCCTTGGGGCTCGACTTGCCATTTGCAGAACTGAGTGATATCGACTTACGAGAGGTGGGGGTAGAAGGCTCTGACGCGTACGGGGATGCAGGAATCGGGGGAAGATTCGTGTGCAGTCCGTTCGGCCAAACACGAGTCGACCCGTTTGGTTGCCCATGTTGGTCGTTTGTAGAGGAGCGTCTGACGGGCGGCGATTGGTGTTGTCTTTTGGTAGGTCCCGCACTCGTTGTCAACGTGATCCGACCAGGTGAACTACGCGTTGACGAATATGAAGGTCGTGGTTGCAGATCTGTGTCACCTGATCGGGGCGAGACCTGGTGGGTGTCCTTGTCAACGCCACCAGTTTGTGCTCGAGCGCGACGATGGGCTTGGCGGTCGGGAGTCGCGCCATGGTTACTAACAGAGACCTTTTTACGCATCCCAGTCTGGGAGAGACGGCGGCCCAGAGCTGTTTGCTAATGCACAATGAATATGGTGCGAACGAAGGTGGGGGATCGAATTACCTGGATGACAGTCAAGGGAATGACGAATCCGTCTGGACGCTCCCAGACGGTCTCGCCCGTTTTAGTTTGATAATAGTATGGTATACCACCACGGGACTCGTCGCTGAGCTCCCACCACTCGCCATCCTCACTGGGAGGGAGTCTAAGAGATGGAAACGGACGAACTGAGAAACAAAATTTGAAATTTGCGGCAAGGCCACTCACACAAAGGTGCCCGCTGGAGGGTCCCAACTAACTTGGCCAGTCGCTGGACATGCAAAGAACGTCGTGCTGGTCTTCAAGAAGCGTGACGGCGCTCGTACTGGTCATTGACGGCGCGGAAAGCAAGACAGGACGCACCTGTGGGTCGACCAAAGTGACCCAAAAGTTTGCGCCCCAAGTCGAGCTATCTGGATCAAACGGCGACGAAAAAGTCCCCGACGGGCGGGGACTCCGCAACGGCTCGCCATTCACATTTACTTGTGGTACCACGGTCGCGGGCTGGGTGGAAGTTCCATTGGGCGTCATATCGGCCTTGACTGGCGACGGTTCGTGTGGCGTGACAGGCATAGGATTGGGATTGGGAGAGGACACGGTTTGATCGACGGTCTTATCGGATTCGACGGTGGCCATTGGGTGTGGTATTGACGACAGTGTGTGGATCGCGTCCAGGGAGAGGGGAAGAGGAAGAGCAAAGCACAATCGTGACAATCCAAGGTAAAATACAAAGCGAAGATCTCGTTGAGCGGATGGGCGTGGGTGTACTGAGCTGGCCGAGGAGGATACCGACGAAAAGGCCAAACCCAAAGTTGAAAATTTGCAGTAACGAAAGCGAGCTTTAGGTGCAGATAGGCCCAGCCAGTTCAAGGTTGCTATCCCGTAATCCCATTTAGTAAGTCCGTATGTACCTTCGCTTATTCGGTTGACACCATGCCTGACTGGCGTTGTACCCGAGGAACGGCAGTTCCCTGGGTTGCTACTAGTGATGCGGACCCAACTCTGAGACAGGCAGGGATCCCACCGTGTCAACGAATTTTGCCTTCGAGCCCGAAGAACCCCCATCAAACTCGTACGGATTGACGTTCTAAAATGAAAAAGACGCGCGGTTGCTGTTTGCGTTTGCCGACGGGAGACAACTGCAACAGTGCAACTAGGCATGTGGGTTCCTAACCACCATCCAGCTCCTGACTATCATTTCTTCTGCGTTCCCTTTGCGTCCTCTACGAACTTGTTCAACACCTTTACGTCCGCCTGGTCCCCATCCAATGACTTCTCAACCCGTTGGTATATCCTCGCGAGTCCTCTGTAGGTATCACCCTCTTTTCCCCCCACGAATTCCCCGATTTCCTCCATCTCTCCTACCCACCGGTATGCTTTCGGAAACATTAGAGGCACGGACTTGATTATCCCGTCGAGTACTTCAGACCGTGATAGGCTCATCTCTTTAATCAGCGCTTCCGCCGTCGCCGGGGACGATGCGTAGGCAGCTGAAGTGGGCAATCGGAGTCCCTTCACCGTATCGCCCACTCTCTGCTTACCCAAGATCATCGTTGTATAGAGACCAACCGTTCCTTTGCTGATTCGCTTTGCGTCGTGCTCAGTTTCTCTACCGGGTTTACATTTGGAGCAAAATACTGCTCACCGCATACGCCATTTTGAGCGCGCTTGCATCCCCCACACCAGCACCCTCTCCCGTCAACGGTGAAACTTTTAGCCCATACTTGGAGAGCGCCTCAAAGTTGTCCAACTCGTTTCTATCCTCTGGTGCGGCCGAGGCATAGAACGTGGGGTCGTAATCACCCTTTGGTGGACCTCCTATGATGCTCGCGTCTATAAACTTGATGCCAGTGCCTGCGAACATCATTGCAATCCGTTTCACCGTCTCCGGACAGACGGCATTGCAATCTGCAAACACGAGAGGTTCGAAGCTGGCCGGCTCGCCCCGACTCATGACAGCGTCTCGAATCTTCTCGGAGAACGACACGGCGTTCTGAGGGGGCAGTATGCTCAGTATCCAGTTTGCTTCGACTACAATGTCATCTAGAGATGCATCGATCATCCCCGCTTCCTTGGCGCGTTGACGCGTCGCCTCGGAGCGTCCGTCCAGGTTGGTGTACACTGTGCAACCGGTCCTGGTTAGTCTTTTAGCTACCGCGGAGCCCATTATTCCGGCCGCGACAACCGCAAACCGAGGCGATGCCCCAGTAGCCATGATGTTGGAGGTTAAAGATTAAGGACGGCAGCTATAGATAGACCCTCGGTCACTCTCGTCATTTGGTCTGTCGACTATTTTTGGGTTGAAAGTAATGATTGTAAATTTGACTAACAGGGGACTGGTCAACCATTCTTGAATATGGTGGGCTGAAATCTAGATCAGTGGCGGGAACGCACGAGGACAACCTCAAGTAGAATACCCAGCCGAGCATTAGGCCTTATCGGGCAGCATGATAAACCAAGTGATCATCACATCGTCAATATTTAATTCAAAACTGTCTGCGAGCTTGCTTGCAATGCGTTGAGTTCTTAGTGTAGCTCACTCCTGCGTGCATAGGGGGCTGCGTACTTCAGGTGCTAAAGACATGTTGGTGATTTGTAGACCAGTTTGAGATGAAGTGGAGCGCTGCGGCGGAATTTGATGGAGTGGCGAGTAACGACGCTCAAGGGAAGTTCTCCGTGGAAGGCATGAAATAGCATGTCTCCTTCAGCGGTTCGGTGCTGTCATTTAATGAGAATCCACAACACGAAGCCGCCTTACATTCAGGTTTCTGCACTTCACAGAATGAATCAGCTTCGGACGCATCCGACCCTCTCAGGTATCTTAACTTGCCTTTGCGTAATACTTGATATCCTCCCGTCATAGTATGAACGCCGTTCCCTGCCAAAGAGGCTGAAATGAAAGACACGGACTCAACGCCTTCGCACAAGTCGGGTTACTTCCCATCTGTGGTGAAGCTAGCTAGAGGCACCCGCCAACGTTGTTCACATTGTTCACATTAATTCGC
The DNA here is from genome assembly GCA_038088915.1 of Sutorius aff. eximius. Taxonomy (NCBI): domain Eukaryota; kingdom Fungi; phylum Basidiomycota; class Agaricomycetes; order Boletales; family Boletaceae; genus Sutorius; species Sutorius aff. eximius. The sequence continues at coordinate 11,212 of JBBPJV010000364.1, forward strand.
TGAAAGTAGAAAGCAAGAATGAAGCGGCCCCGTTTCAAGTTCTCGCAAATGGACAAGAATGAAGTCGCCCGGGTTCTGCAGGAGCGGGTTCCGAGTGTCGATCTTGATTAAGTAATTCGGTACCACGGAATGTTGCGCAAATGTTGCGTTTCTAAATTCTAGACTGGCCAGATCGGTTTCCGCCGGATTTGTCCCAGGTTCCGCGGTGGGCAACTGCCAGTTGTTCGACAGCCTGGCGTCCACGCGCCCATTGTTGAACACAACGTGGACCCAAGGTTAAGCCGTTTCAGGACCCTGGCGTGTATCAAGTCACATCGCCAAGGTTGTCCCTTTTCATCCATAGTTAGCACTTGTCACTCATATTTCTTTCATGAACCCCTCTGCAGGTCGCAAACCGCGTTTTTCTTGACTCTCACGCAACATACCGAGAAGTCCAGAATCATGATGCGACAACTGGGCACCCTGTGTTTGCAGAGGCACATGTGTTCAAAGTACGTCAATGTCACTCCATCCAGCTCTTTTGTACGACATTGCACAGGTGAGTCTCCACAACGCGTGCTATCGTTTATTCTGTTTCACTTGGTTCCCATACTGATCCCGTTTCAAAAGCTCACAGGGCTGCCTCACCTTTGGCGTTCGTGTTTGATATCGTTCGTAACATGTTCCGGTTTTCCTAGGACCCGAACATGCTGTGGCTTGACTGACTTCTCACCTGTGGTTCAGGATGGTGTCCTCATTCGCGGTGACAACGCCCTACCTGCCGCGAAACGTGCATTGTCAATCCTGGACGGCAACAATCAATTCGGCAAGTATGTCTGTCTTTTTTTTTTTCACTCCACCTTTTTTCGCGCGCCCTGATCGCTTTCCTGAGCAAAATACCTTACCTCCTGGTGAATGATACCTCATGTTCTCCTTTCCCATCAAACTCAATTATCCTTCAGCTAACTAACGGCGGTGGCGTGAGCGAGTCGGCGCGCTGCCACAAACTCAGTCAACAGCTGGGAATCAATGTAAGATCCGCGGTGCAAGATGACCTGTACCATTCATTGAGAAGATTTAATACAGATCGATCCAGAGCGATGTATTCAAGCGCATACCGTACTAAAGTCTGTTGTGCACAAGTATGCTGATCTACCTGTGCTAGTGCTTGGCGGCAAGGGCGACACCCTACGCAAGGTCGCCGAAGGGTAATTATTTGATATCTTTCTCCGCCGTGCACTGTTAACATGGACCCCTGATCTTGGGAGTAGTTATGGCCTCAGGCATGTTTACACGACCCTCGACATACTTGCTTGGAATAAGTCGTAAGCCACTCGCAACCGTTCGGTTCCAGACAGTTTCTCAAACAAGTAACAGCGCATGGCCATTTCACAGTCTTACGGCTGAAGAGCGGGAGTCAGTCAAGGTTAGTCCGCTTGCCAGTATTCCGATCAATCCTGCAATCAGGCGAAATCTGCCGTCCATTAGGTAATCGATTTTTCCAAGACCTGTGTCGCCGCTATCATTGTATTCCATGATCCTCGAAATTGGGCCCTTGATATTCAAGTGATGTGCGATTTGATTCAATCAGGCGGGGTTGTCGGCGGTCCCTATTCACCAGATCTTACGCGGAAGGCGGTCGACCTCGTTTTCTGCAATCCAGACCTCATATGGAAATCGGATTTTGATAGGCCCAGGCTTGGTCAGGGTGCATTCAAAGTGGCTTTCCAAGGTGTTTTCAAGGTAACAGGGTTGAATCCGCATCTTCTCAGACAATGACCGCACGTTTTTCCGCAGTCGCTAACCGGAGCGCCATATCCGTACACCCAATTTGGCAAGCCGACGGAAGCGACCTACAACTTCGCGGAGCAAGTATTGCGGGGACAACTGTTGGAAAAGTCTTGTATTGACTCGGTGTTGGTAACAGACAAGAGCAATTTGTTGGTCTCACTGACAATTGCATAATCTGCTCGGCAGGTACATGATTGGAGGTGAGTTGGAAAGTGTGCCGTACCGAGATTGGCGACAAATTCATGTTGCGTTCTCAGACAATCCAGAGTCCGACATTGCAGGGGCGAATGCTGCACGTTGGAAATCTATACTGGTCCGGACGGGGGTTTACGACCCTCGTCAGGGACCGCCAAGCCACCGCCCTACACACGAGGTCGAGGACGTGGAGCAAGCTGTGCTATGGGCACTGGAGCAGGAGTTTCAGCCTTTAGCATGAGGCAGCGAGGAGCTCAGAAGGCCTTTCCACGATTTGAAGGAATAGGCAGAATGGATCTGAATGTTGCACACGTCGGCAATACCAGGTTAACATAGACGTAACCGTGGCCATGGCTGTCAGCATGCCTAAGAGTTGGGTTTCAGGAGCCATCGGACAGGTATTTGATCTGGGGCTGTCCGGCATGTCGATCAGCACGCTCCACGACTCGAGCGGCCAGGTTCGTTTTGTTTGTTTTCTTTCGCTTTTCTTTCAACACGCGGTCTTTAAAGTTGTGGGAGGACAAGATCTCAGATTGGTCAGCTCATGAATCAACTCACAAAGGCATGCTGTTGCCATCGGCGAGCGGCCACGCAGTGATCACGCTTTCCAGGCTCAGCGGACTCGATGGTGACACGACATAGAATAAGACTCGGGTAAGAATTTCACCTCAGGCCTCAACTTTAAATTCATGTCGATGTCGCTATCATGCGATCTGTTTTGTCGCCGACCTATCATTTCCTTTCCGGGTTAATTGCGCCGAAATCAAATTTAGGTTAGTATTGCCTCGGTCATTGCATGCTATTCACTATCGGAGTTGCAGGGTTCGAAGAGGTTGTCAGTCCCATGTATAAAGCGTTTCCAACCTGAATATGTCCACCGATTGACTTCCGAGTGCTCGACCTTCTCGACTGGACTCTTCTCTCCATCCTAAGCATGGCCTATGGGTCGACCGCTTCCCGTCATCGCGCGGATCCCACCGCTCCCTCTGTTTCGGTGCCGCACGTCCGGACCGTCATAGAGTACAGAAAAGACGGTGCGGTATCCAAGATGCGCTCTCACAAAGGCAATGTACCCGTCCTTCCCCAAACGAAACTCTGTCCACATTGTCCCGCGAAGTTCACCCGCACTACCCATCTCAATCGCCACTTGCGTACCCGTGAGCCTTGATTTTCCCCAATTCGGGGTTATAGACACCGGAGCTCAGCGACGCACCTTACAGACACTGGGGACAGGTCCCATCGGTGTGACGTGAGCACCAGCCGCAATGTTTCTCTCGATCCTGCATGCTTAGGACTGAGCCCTAACAGACTTGTGATGCGCAGTTCACCCGTAGCGATTTGCTGACGCGACACAAGAAAACATGTGGTGATTTGTGGGTGTCTTTTTTTCTTCTTCACCCGGTTATCTCCTCCCCTCCGTCCTGTGCGTGCCCGTCCCCGTTACTCGATCTCACCCGTGGTTCTAGGTCCCATGCTAACCGCACGAGGCGACGGTCTTGTCAGGCGTGTGCCGACTCCAAAGTGAAGTGTGATTTGCAGCGGCCATGCAGCAAATGCCAGGCACGTGGGAAAGAGTGCGTGTTTGTCATTCGGTCATCCAGGACGTCCGGAATGGGTATGGTACAGCCGACGTTGTCCGCCACGACAGTCGCGCGAAGCCCTGGCTCCGAAGATCGGGCGCCGGTGTTGATCCCTACCACCGCTCACCCTGCTGCTTCCCTATCTCCGAAGTCATACATCCCCGCGGATCATTTGCCAATTGATCAGCAGACCAAGAGTGACTGCCACTGGGCGGCCGCGCCATCCGGTTCCAGTTCGGACGCTGCATCGGGACCTTCGCCATCAGAGCGTTTCTGTTCGGGCTCAGCGAGCGACACGGGTTCTTCTGACTCCGTCACTTCTCAAAATTCCTTTTCGACACTCTTTCCTGGGGATCTCCTTGACCCATTTCTCGTATACCCAAGTTACAACAACGCTTCTATTTCCTCTGATCACTCACGTTCGCCAAGCGATCCAGCCGTTCCCTCTCCAATTTCCGTCGCAGATGACCCAACTTCATTTGCCGCTCAAGGCGTAGAAGTTCAACATCCGTTCCATGCTTCTGGAGGATCGGTGTATTATGCACCGTCTTCTACTCAACAAGTTCATGACGTTATTTCCAAGGAGCATGCCCACTTGCAGCGCCAAAGATTTCCTCAAGATCACTTTATGCCCTCGTTTCCTGGGCCGACTCATAATTTCAAACAGCAAAATTTGACCGAGGAACGGCATCATTGTATGTCTGACCCCACCCCCGTCGTTCAGGTTTTCTTTTTGAAACTCGTGCCTGATTCACTTTGTGGTTTTCAGATGTCTTTGATTCACCCCCTACTCACGGCCGGAGCCGTGTCAGAACCGCTGGTCCGTATCAAGCATACGGAGGTGCGAGACGAGCACTACGGGAGGGCCACATTGGTAGTCAGCTCCACCTCACATTCGCCGATACCTTCGACGGAGATTATTACGGACGAAATAGTGAGCGTCGGTTACCATCTAGATCATATGCCTTTGACCCACCTTGCACAGGCGAGAAGTCTACTAGCCAAGCTCGGATGGGCGGAACCGTTCCCCCCAGCCATCATTGGCCTGTTGTGCCTCTGGAGAATGACGTTTTTGATGCACTACCGAGGCTTGGTAAGCGTGATCCGGTTGTTTTTTGTTCGCACGATAGGACGCGCTAATCAATAATGGGTAGATTCAGATGATCAGAGGTACCGAGTGACATTCACGGAATGTGCCGTTGACGCTCTTCAGTGGGGTGGAACGCACACCGCGCGACGTCAGGTGATAGATCCTGCGTGAATACCTTAAAACGCTTAATGTGCCTTGGTTTTGTTTGCTTCTTACCCGCCGCTGTAACACAAGAAACTACTTAATAATACCCATGGCATGTCGACGTACCAATAGGATTGTCATGTTTTCGTCTCTTGACATGGACTGTCATTGACTTACCTACGACATAGTACCGGTCCGAACCGCTGTACTCGTAGCCTGCGGCAGGCTCGCAAGCGTCACGCGAGTTGACCCATGGAGCGAACCTTCCAGGTTAGCGGTTAGACTTGCCCGCATCTCCTGAGGGAAAAAAGGACACTTGAGGGAAGGCTTAGCCACCCTGAGGGGACCCGTTGAGCTCACAAAGACGACATGCCAAAAAATCCTTACATACACGAGTGTCGGTGGAATACTATTTAAATCGGAGGCATGGGTGGATGATTGGCTCTGCAAGCCTCGTGTGACTCGGTTTGGATGGCCTCGGAGATGTGGAATTTACATTTACTTAAATAAACTAGCAATGGAAGATGATCGCAGGTGGGTCAACACATGCAGCGATTTGTATCTTTGAGCTGGTTATGCTCATAAATTATACCGGTAGACGTCGTACGAGGGCTGAGCTGAGGAACTTCCCTTCTCCCGCGAGCCGCCCTAGTGTCCGCCTCCTTCCTCTTTTGGATAGGCCCGCCAGTCGCGTCCAGGCGGTGAACTTCAACTTGACCAGCTCGTACTGAACGATGCTCCCAGCCCCAGCCCTCAGCTCTGGCCCACATTCCCGGCGCGGCGCTTTTCCATACGACACTAACAATGGTCGCTCGCGTTCCTTCGACTGCCGTGCAGCTCTACGGTCCCTCAGCGGGCGCTCAAGGGTAACCAACTTGGGCGTATTGCTCTTGGTTGCATTTGGGTGTGCATCCTTCCTGTACAACCTTGCTTTCATTCTTTCTTCTCCGTCGAAATACTCGTATTTGGCTGGTGCAGGTTTCGCGAGCTATGCCCCACCGGACAGCATTCTTGCCACGATTCAGCGCGGCGAGGCGTTGGAGCGCCTCTCTCACCTTATCGTCGTACCTGGACACGCAATTTGGTCGGGCCTTAAATACGATGAGGTTCTTGATGAAGCGTTTTGGACTCTAGAAAATTACCAGAGGGGTGGTGGTAGGGTGTCTGCGTTCGTCGACCATATCAAGCAAGGGTAAGCCGAGTCGTGCTCTCTGGCCACGCGTGTGTGACAACCTCGAGCTTGAGCTCGGGATAAGAGCTGACAGCCGAACCTTGATAGGGTGCACCTTGCGCTGGAAGATAAAAATTCTTTGCTCGTATTCAGTGGGTAAGGGCTCGCATGACACGTTTATCTTCGATCAAATGTTGACCCATCGGATTTTTCCACTCCGCAGCGGCCAAACTAGGCTTCAATCGACGACAACTGAAGCAGAGTCATACATGCGACTTGCGCTGAGCATGGATCTATTTCGCATCACTGCAACTACAGGGACCAGTACCCCATTTTCTCGGGCCACGACGGAGACGTATGCCCTCGATTCGTATCAAAACATATTGTTTTCTATAGCGCGGTTTCATGAGGTCACTGGAAGATACCCGTCTCAAATTACCGTGGTTGGGTATGAGATGAAGCGGCGACGTTTCGAAGAATTGCATCGAGCGGCAATTAGATTCCCTGCTCCGCTATTTGAGTACGTTGGTCTCGAACCCCCCGCCACAGATGATGAGGCCATCACGGCTCGCGAAGGCGAGGTAAGGGTTGAAAGCGACCATCCTAGGATTCACACTAATTCCGATTATACCACGATCACATGTAGCTCAAAAATGGCTATCAGCCATATACCCTTGATATATACGGCTGTCACGACTTCCTCCTTTCAAAAAGGCGGGGTAGGAATCCGTTTATACGATTTCATCCCTACCACACGTCCGCGCCGGAACTGCGTGGTTTGCTCGAGTGGTGTCCGGGCGATCCCAGACGAATCTACCAGGGTCCCTTGCCGTGGGATGTGTTTGGGTGATGTGGCAAGAACCCCTTCACGTCGTATCGTCTCATACTTACATAGATAATGGTGCATCCCAATAAACGTAATTTATCTGCAGGTCGCATAGCGTTGCATGGTGCATGCCATGTGGAACTGTGAAGTACCTCGGATTTCGCCAGGGTCTTAGTGGGCAACGTTCATGCCATCAAGTCGCATCCGAATTTGGGCAGCCGGGCAGCTGAGGCGAATGTCGGCCAGGCGATGTCGCTAACATGTCCATGGGCTGTGTACGACATCAAAATCGGTGATTCTGCTGACGTGTGACTATTGACTATAGCCGGAGGTACTAGTCTCGTCACCGTGAAACCCGTTGGACGCGGATCCCCGAAACTCGCCGTCCGCTTTCTGTTCATCTCACGGACACCGTGTAGGATGCTCTGCACCATGCCGGGAACACTGCGCGCCAACGCCATCGTGGTGGAGAAAGCTTTAGTTCTCAACCCTTCCGCAGTTTGCTGGCTTCCCTCCCCTCTTGATGGGCACCAGAAGTCTGTAGAAAATGTGCTACCCACGAATGTCTTCTATTTCACGGCGCGTAGCTTGATGGCTCCGCGCCAGGTGCACCGCTGGAGGATTCCTTACTGACGTTTCCCGTCACTCTCGACCAAGGGAATTACCTGCCCATTCCTTTCATCTCCGGCCTTGCGAAGGCGAATTTGCAAGGGAGAGAGAGGTTAGGGTAGTCTCCTGTCTTGTAGGCCGCCACCGATCCATCTCTAGAAGCGGCTAATGCCTTCATTATGATGACAGACACGTATGGAAACAACCGAAAGTAAGGGGGCATGGCGTCAGTACCTCTGGCTCCAGTAATTTCCTCATCCATAGTAATGGATATGGATCTTCCGCGGTTGCCTTGAGACTTCCTTGTGGTCTGCACCACTGTCGAACGTCGGACAGTGTGGCGGCTTCAATTAATGGAACATGCCATCCCTCGAACCTGAACTGAATGGCGCAGTCCCAGACCAATGTTCAACCTACCGAGGGGAAAAATTGTTCGCATTGGGCTGATCATTGCCGTTCATGCATCATCCATTGTGTTGTCAGAACTCGGGTTAAGGGGCGGAGAGGTCAGACGTGTTTATTTCACCCTAGACGCTGATGGCTCACGGAAATGAACAAACAAATTTTTTTCTTATTCTTGGCCCAGGACCACGCAGCGTTCAAGGACAAGTCCAACCACCGATCGGGCCGAATGGCAAATCTCCCTTGACCCGTTGACGGACTGACTCCATTGGAGCGGCGCGGGGCATGTCCACGTTCAGTTGCGTGTGTCGTTCGACGAGCTCCACCAGTGATTACCACCCGTGCACATGATCGTTATCATCCAACAAAGATCCAGCCGGATTTGGTTCCTGCGGGCGGTGCAGCGTGCCATGTACCGGAAGGCTGCTGGCAAGTCGGGAACCAGTCCCGGCTCGTCGGATCTCGCCCTAGACATGAAAAGGAGCGATTCTGCCTTTTGCGTGCATGACACGCATTGGCCCGGCTCCTTTCTGCTGCGGTTCCGTTATAGTCGTGTGTTCCATGCGTCTTTTTTTGTCCAGCGTGAAGGTCGTTGCACTGCGCAGAACGTTGTTCCCGCCCATCGTCGTTGTCTCTTCGTCAGTCGTCGACCTGTCTTGATTGAAGTCCGACTTGCATGGGAAAACTTTGAGCTCGAATTGGTTGACATCCAGAAAATGGTCGGAATGACTGCAGAACAAGCATCCACACGTGACTTCCGTGAAAAACGAGAGCCTTGGTGCGGCTGGCAACAAGCCTTCTATAACCCTTCGGTCGTACCCCTTCCTTTGGCACATGGTGAGTATCCCCAGAGGGACAATGTCCTCCAAGATCTTGGCGAAGTTCTGGAATTCTTAGGCGAAGACGGTTAGCGGTGTGTGATCATGGCGTCTCCAACGTTTTAATTCTTTGCCCACGAACCGCCTACCAGGGAGGCAAAGTACTGATGAGTGAATATGGTAAGTGCGAATCTGACCTAGTGACGAGATGCAATAACGCAGTTGGGGATAATCCGAACGAGGAACACTTCTAACGCCTGCCCCTGGCTATTTTACCCCTGAGACTGATGGCGCCCCTGCAGCGTCTGTTCATGTCGAATGTTCCACATACACGGTGGCGGAAAATGGTTCAGTGGTCCCGTGGAGGGAACATAAGACCCAACCTTTGTTATGGTTCGATTCTGACTCATCCTTTGCTTCCTGATTATCTTATGATCAGCCTGGCTTGATCAGGATTTATGTGCTAATAAATGGTGTGCGGCGTTAGGGTAGGCCTTTGATAACGACATTAATCTCTTTAACGTCCTTCTTTACTCCTTACACCAATACCTTCAATCACCCCCGGCCAGAGAGAAGTGTCCAAAAAAAACACAGTTGTTAGGTTGTATACGTCAACTTGTAAATGTAATAATGCGTCCGATTAGTAAAAGCTTTGCACCGCCGACAGTCGTCCCATTTAATGTGGAGTAGGTGCGCCCCAATGTACGGATAGCCTTGGTGATCGGATGGGTATAACGTTTACGAGCGCTCGACTGAGCTCTCCCTCCGTTTGGTTAACCGTTGCGCTCTCGTAGTTTTTAATGAGGGGCCCCATCGCGCAGTTATGACGGCAGTGAGAATCTTGGTTAGCGGTGGGACGCCCTCGCCTTAGAAATTTGCGGTGTCAGGCTAGGACTTACTAAATAGCTTACGCAGAGAGCCCGAACTGAAGGTAGGGTGAGGAAATGGAATCAAGCGGGAGAAGCGGTGTTTATCGGATGCCCAAGGTTCATGTGCAGTGAAAGAGGGGAATGACTAATTCATGAATTTTCGTGCAAAGCTAGACAACGTTATCTGGCCCTTCGGGCGCATGAGAGCAAGTTGTGGTTGATCGTTCCCGCAGATTGCATGCGTCCCATCAACCAAGCTACGGAAAACTGTAAGAAGAGTAAGGACTTAGCTCAAGGACCAACCCATGCTTACGAAAGCAACATTAACATCACATGTGTCGATGTCTCAGGCTGACTCGCCGTACGGTGGGGGTAGCAGCCAGGAGCCTCGATCCCTCTGGCGTGCGAAGGCACTATGACCACACGGAACGGCTTCGAAATGTTGTCGTGTGGTGTTCAGGCTATCGGTATTAGTGAAAACCTGTCACGATGGCCATTATCCACCTGATAGGAAACCGTTCAATTGTGTACTGTTACTAGCACACGTTCATACCCCAGGCTGAAGGAATAATGCTTGAAGTATTAGTTGCGGGGAGTCAAACCTTGCCGTTAGCTGTTCAGTAGAAAATCAGAATTATGACCGATCTTTGACTTCAATACATTGCTTCTCCATGCTTGCCAGCCTCCTTGTAGATGGACTGTATAATTCAATTGCAGGCTGTTAATGTCGTTAGACTGTAGACAATGTTGTGAAAAATATTCTCAAGTGAAGATTAGCCTTGCATTTCTCAGTCCCCATTCCTCAATTTTGGAGTCTGGTTGACTGTCGTGAAACAGGCTCTGAGGGCAGAGTTACTTGCCAGACAGGTGGGGGCATGGGACGCTGACGTAATTATTCCTTTTATGGTTTACCTTCTCCATTAGGAAGTAAGAACGCGCGGACTTAGAAAACCAACATAAAGGACTAATTGCTTTTGAGCAAGCAGGTCTTACAGAACTCGCGTTCGGGATGACCTCCAAACTGTCCTGGACGACGGTTGTTTCCTCAAGGTCGTGTTTTTTGTCGCGCGGTATTTATACATCATCTGTGTTATTAGCTGGGGGTCGGAGGATAATGAAAAAGAACAGCGCGAGGGTCGGTAAGCAACTCGATCCAACTTTTGGTGGCTTGTGCAATCTCACACTTATGAACGGGTATAGCTCCTTCATCTAAAAACCGCCTTGCGCAGTCATTACAACCCTCTGGAAAGGCTAAGAAGCTCGGGTCGTTGCACGTTGCACCTTCTTCACGTCCGTCTTTCAAGCGAGATATCGCTCCCCATAGTGGTAAACAACCGAAAAGGTTACCTTCTGGACCACGTCGCTCGAACCCTTTAGAAGAGCAGTTTGACCTTTCTACACCATCCCTATCAAAATCTCATGCGGATAAATTCGCGTCGCCCCCCTTGCTTCCTGGTCTATTCCAGAGTGTCAAGGAGATACTGGGTCATGACGCCGCGCCAACCGCGATTCAGGCACTTTCTATGAAGTGTCTGATGAAAGAGTTAGATGCAAAGCCGGGATGGAAGGAGTATCTCCTTGCAAGTGAGACGGGATCCGGCAAGTCGATGGCATACCTTCTACCACTCCTGCAGGATTTGAAACGCTCAGAGCTCGAACATTCTGGCTCTCCACGCAAATCACCATCACGACCCCTTAGCCCTCGCGCTCTAATACTGGCGCCGACGCACGAATTGTCGCGGCAACTGGCTGGGTTTGCTAAACAACTTTCACACATTGTCAAGCTGCGTATAACATGTGCTTCCCGAGCTAACATGCCAAGCGCCGCTAGGAACAACGGAACCGCTGCAAAGATGAAAATGACCATGGACGGGATTTTTTATGATAATGACACTTGTGACGCGACCGTCGACAGCGGAGATCGCTCGTCCCGCGGGATCGATATACTTGTCGGGACGCCCATGAAGCTCTTGGAACTCGAGAAAGGCAAAGGGTGGAATTGGGAGCAAAGGGCTCAAGAAAGGGCGTTAAGGGTTGGATCGAAGAAGATAGGAGACCCTTCTTCTGCAGAAACTCCCGGTGGCCCAGTGAGAAAGTTTTGGGTGGACGAGCCCCGAATGTGCTTGGAAGCCGTTGAATGGGTCATCATTGACGAGGCCGACATCCTATTTGGTATGTTCAGAATCCCTTCACTGCGCACCCCAATTGAAATGTTGGACCCTTAGACCCTGACTTTGAGGCGTCAACGCGCCAGTTATTAGCTGATGTCGCTGCGGCAAAGGGACAGCCCCTTTTTGTTCACCCTGTATCTCCTGTCTCATTTAATGAGACACGGCCAATTCCCGACCCCCCACAACCGATATCATATCCCTTCCATTTCTTGCTCACCAGCGCTACCATTCCAAATTCCCTCAGTAATTATCTTTCTACCCACCATCCTGGGCTCGTCCGCCTCGCATCCCCGAAATTACACCACCTGCCCACTACTCTTCGAATAGAGCATGCGAAGTGGACCGGTGGGAACAAGGATGCTGATATCGAACGCCGCGTTCGGCGTGTATGGGCTGAAGATGCACTCACACATGCCAAGAGTACCTTTCCAGCAGGAAGTCCAGTCAAGCTTTCAAAAATTATCATATTCTGCAACAAAAAGAGTAAAGTAGAGCAGCTCACGACGTTTCTCGGTGCACGCGGTGTCGCCTGTGTCGCTCTGACAGGAGACGCGGATACTCGCAAGAGGGGAAGCAATCACCATTTGGACGGGTTCTTGAAGTCGAGCGATACCCCCCACGCGCCATCGGGCTCACGAGCGTCGAAGCCTCCATCTTCTAAGGCTGGCCTTTTGAATCCTGCGATCACCCCTCACGTTCTTGTCACGACCTCACTACTCTCGCGAGGACTCGACTTTAGTCCTGAGATCAAGCATGTTTTCATCGTGGACGAACCGCGGAACATGATCGATTTCCTACATCGTGCCGGGCGGGCAGGTCGTGCTGGTGAATCTGGCAAGGTCGTCGTGTTCGGGCGTGCAGATGGACGTGGCAGTGGTCGGTCAGAAGAAATGCGGAAGAGGATTAATGTCCTGACATAGACTGTAGACTTTAGTGTAGACCGCATGAAATAATGTTCTCCAGCTCACCTGTCAGTTGTTTGTGTATGCCTCTGGCCGGGAAGGGTTGATCTCACGGATTGTCTGTCGCTGTCAAGATATTGGAATTCTCAAGAATGGACATTGAATGAACGAAGCGTGACATTGCGGCGCAGGACAGTTTAATTCTTGGGATGTTTGAGAGGTCCTCCGTAGAACCGAGCGAAGCAAGTGGACGTGAAAACTATATGTCGACACAGCGCCAAAGAGTATACGGTGGTCATACGCGTACTAAGGCTTCAGGTTCACGCTGATGTGTTATGACAGCCGGTTCGTAGAGTAGGTTTATCAGATGATGTGAAGGCAAGTGTCTGTTGGCTCACGGTAGTGCGACCTGCGTCGCCGCTCGTTATCACATGTAGCTTAGTAGTCCATCCCTCAGATACGTAAGGGCCCTCCTGTTGTAGATACTCGTCTCTTTACGCCTCCCATCATGCGTTAGTTGTGTCCTAAGCTCCGTCTCATGTTCCAACAGTGTCCACAATCACTAACTCTCTGGTAAGAATGAGGGATGTATGATATGATTTGCGAGACTGGGTTAAGGGCGGAGCATCCTTGATTCACTCGCAATCTGATGAAATTTTGACAAGAATAATACCTTAGATAGGTGTAAACACAACACGGATGATCACCCATGTCATATGGGATCCACCAAGATGTATTCTGCGAGGCAGACGTAAAAGGAAAGGTTGAGAAATCACTCATTTGCTAGATGATATGCACAAAAGACGATGGTTCATGGAGTGAGCTTGGATGTGGGTGACGATGATCACTCACTTCTGTCGGGTGAACATAAAAGTACGGACATGACGGCCACTCATGCGCTGGATACGGAACAAAAATGACAATTCATGAAAGTATCGATGGGGATTTACGTCCTGTGACGAGATGTGGAAACAGGGTGAACGATGACTCGGGATCCAATGATATGTGTCAATGACGATGGCTCTGCAAGGGGGATGTAAAGGCTACCCACATCCCAGTCAGTATGAGAAGCTCCATAAGACCAGTCACAAAGCAGAGAGCATGACTCACAATATAGACTTGGAGGACATAAACCTCTGTCTGTAAAATGGGGGCACCAGTAATCTGCTGTCTGGATGCAGCCTGTGAAAAGGACAATATATTCTGTTGAATGGGCACAGGAGTGGTACAAAGCTGACATCACTTGTGGCCAGCTAGATACTTGACAAATTACAACCAGGTGTTCCAACTTCCTGCATCAGAGGCAAGAGTCAACAGTAAAATCTGTTGAATTTGTGGTGTTTTTCTACCTTTTATCCATGACATCACAAAGGCCAGTTATTTCTCTTCCCATGTCTAATGTCTACTTTTACTATAGGTCTCATGGAGACAAGTGGCTAGACTTGTACTCTCACTTGTTTTATCTTGGGTGCATTCCTTTATCATATCATA
>JBBPJV010000365.1:0-25191 GCA_038088915.1 Sutorius aff. eximius
GTGGGGGAATCTCCAAGAGAACTAGACTGAGGTTCTCTGGAGGGGGACTTCGCCCTTATATACTACCAACTATGTTTGTACATGTATGGCTAGATCTAAGATACGAGTCCGTCTATAGTAAGCCCTAGACCCTCAGGGTGGGCAGAGATGAAATACTGCCGTCTAGGCTGTGTGGAATGGAAGCAGGGCACTGCCCTATGAAATGCCTCATGCATCAAGCATGTCAGAAGCAATGGAGATTAAAAGAAGCACAACACAGCACGGAAATTAAAAGAAGGCTGTGTGTGACCAAAGGGAAAGATCTTGGGCAGATCCAGGGAAGATCCATAGATCAGATCTCTGATCGAAATGTAACTAAAAAAGGGAGTGGCTTCACTAGCCTTGTAAGTGCCATATACAAGGATGTCCATGGGAATAGAAAGATAAGATAAGATAAGAGGTGAGACTCGCTCACGACTAAGTCCGTTATTGCTTGTGGGACTAGTCCAGAGTGTAGTTCAACTACAAAAAGTGTAAGTGAAATGATGGTCAAAAATTACCACCTATAACACAACGAACATTAGTAGTTACACTTTGACAGATGTTTATCAGACATTATAGTGGACGTTTACACTTTGAACAAGTTTAGTAGTAGTTTTAAACTTTGACACCATCTTTCAAAGTACAGCAGTCTTTACACTTTGACATAGTACTATTTACATATTGGTCATAGGAGGAGGCTTAATGCCTTGACCACTTTGGCAGTCACCACTATTTAGTTTTGGTTTTCATACAACTGATCCCTGTTACGATTTCTTTTTCCTCCTCTCTTGTACTATTAGTTTCCCCTACTCACGCTGTCACACTCTCATCCCACGTTCCACCTTATCACTTGCCGACAGCGCACTTACTCCTGACCTACGCTTCATTACTCTTCACTTATGTCTAGTTGCTTTCTTCGCCTTTAACTCTCGGTTACATAATACCTACCTGGTTGGGTAACTCTTTCCCAGGCTCTATTACTATATAAACCCGTAGCCAGCATAGATAGTTCCTCACGCTAGTTCTCTCTTGTACTTTCATCATCTCAATCTCACACCACTTTTCACTTAGGCTTCGCCTAGTGTGAATCGTCAACTAGTCGTCATCACCTTCGACCTTCGTCTCCACCGCCCTTTCTACAAAGGGGGTAGTACTTTGGGCATTAAGTCCCACTCTTCGTCGGTGTTTCCACACCTCCTCATCGTTGTCTCCATGCTACACTGCTCTGGATATTAAGCCCTATTCTCCGTAGGTGTATCCATACACCCTCATTGTCACCTTCGTGCTACACTCGGGGTAACACTTCCTTGACTACCTTTGTCACCATCGTCAAGTCGTCCTCAACCCTACGCCCTAGTAGATCGAGGTGACTATCAAGAGCTACGCCTGATCCTACCCGGAACAGTCGTAACAATCCCAATGAGATTAGATCTCAGAAGACGGCAGTTGATTATTATTTAGGTTAGATAGTATTTGCCAATGCCGACAGGGGAGATCTTGGAAGAAGCCAGTAGATATTTGTTTAGTTTTCTTTTCAGACCTTTGGAGGTGGGGTACACCTCAGACATTTTTGCGGCTCTTGTACAGGTCTAACCGACCTGAAGGCCATCTTTTCCATTTTTGGTCTTTTTTTTTTTCATTTTTGTCGTTACAAAAATGAACTCATTCTTTTTCAACAGAAGCACTCGCTGGGGACCAGCTCGCATAGGAAGGGGATAGGTAGTGGGGATAATACCGTAGTAAATAGGAGAAATTGGTGAGGGCAAAGTGTATATGGAGCCCGAACCTTTGATGACTATGAACGGAGGTTCCTCATAGGGACAAGCTAGAGGGAGGACTGGAGAGGTCCCCTCTGTTGGTTCTGCACCCCTTCCTGGTGGTTTTTTGCACATGTTTTTCGAACTTTTTGTTTCATGTGTCATTGCATTCTTTTTATGAACACTTAGTAGTTTTTTCTTCATTTTTATTTTCACAGACCTTAGTTTTGCCCAGAGAAGCAAAACCTAGAAGGGGAATAGTGTTGTGAGACCATCCCCGTTAACCTAACTATCTACATTCTTTTTGATTTTACCCCTAGTCTAGGGTTAACCTAGCTAGTACTATACATTCGCTACACTTTGGACTTCAGTATTTCCTATACCATAGCACATGACCTATCACGTGACTGTCTTTCCCGTCCCTGGCATGTGACCTAGTCATGTGACCATATGTACCATACAGTAGCTTATGGACTATTACATATCTATGATGTCATCAGGTCTAGACCACTACATCATAGTCTAGCCCCTTACATTACCATGCTCTTTACCATGTATTACTATAAGGAGTACAGCACAGCATGGTCTGTGCACTGGCCTCTCTGCTATATAAAGAGCATGGTGAGATGGACTGGATTCCCTCCAGTCTTGTCAACCTGTGCATAGCCTGGGTCTAAGAGGGAGCGGCCATCGCTGCTACTATGCTCCTCTTTCCAGTGTGATGGCTCATACTTGACTAACCATTCCTTCATCATCATCTACACCATTGCTGGGCGTCATAGCCAGTCCTTCTCTTTTATGATCATCGTTAGCACATCATTGGGTGACCCTCCAATGCCATGTGCTTGGGGTTAGGGTTAGAGGTTCACCTTGCCCTTAATGAGTTCCTCCTTGGGCTCATTACAATGACTGGATCCCCAGTCTAGCTCACTTGGACATATCTGGGATTTACCTCAGGCCTGATTGTGGGACATCTAGTGCTCACTTCTCCTTACCATCTTTGCCTGCAGTAACCATCCCACGTGTTCTCTCTTCTTCATAAAACATTGCTGGGCATCATAGCCAGTTCTTTGTTCCACCCTGGTGTTTGTGTCATTCCACTCAGCCTTTGTTAGGTCTTGTTTCAAGTAGTAGAGTTGATAGTTTATTGACTGTTCAGTTGTGGGAGAGAACCAGGGTATTGTATGCTTTTTAACATGTACTTACCAGTCAATGACAATGCTTGCAGTGATGTGGAAGAGGGGCCCATAATGCACTATCAGGAAAGCAATATTATCCTAATTTATAATGGTGGATAATCATATGACAATAGGATATATGGGTAGTTGGCCCAGAGTCTGTCTAGTGGAGCTTGTACTTGTTCCTCTTAATCCTGAGGTTGCAGGTTGATTCAAAAGTCAGGGATGAAGAATGCCACACCTCATGAGGCAATTTACATGGAAGATGGTGTGAATGGAAGACACAAAACAGGAACTTTAATTCCTATCCCTAAGCAACTGCCTGTAAACTAGAACTTATGTGCTGTCAGGTACTCCTACTCACAGACTATGCAGGGAGTAATAGGCCATGTGCAATAAGGGCACAAAACCCACAAAAGCACAGTGGGGAGAGTTCCTGTAGGGCAAAGGGTATTTGAAGAAATGAAGTACAAACAGTGGTCTTGCATGAGAGGTAGGCACAAAGAGTGATCCTGTCTTGGCATAAAACAAAGACAAACACTGAAGAGGTGTTGTCAATGGCAGTGAAAGAGAGGACAGAGGATAGAGCAAAGTGCTCTGGTCAAGAGATGATTCTTGGGATTTTATCAGAAACAAACAAGAGACTGCACTCAAAGAGAGCACTAGTGATTTGAGAAGTAAAGACAATCCCAAGAATGAGGATCATACATGAGATGTAACTACTATATATACTGCAAGTGAACCTTGTTTGAGTGTCCAATCATACTACAATGAGATAGAACATTCTACATGCTTCTACTGTATGTACTGACGTCACTGGAACCTTATGATGGTATGGAATGATAAAGAAATAATACTACCGTACGTAATTGAAATTGTCTCATTCTGTCAGGGCCACCCTCATCCCCGCGAGGCAGAACTGGCTAGGTGGCCGATGTCGAGGCAAAAGCCGGTACGGAAGCAGCATCACGACTTATCACTCTATGCCTAGGCCTCTGGTGCTAGACAAGGATACCATAAGCCACCGAATTTGACAATGGGGGCAAACCAATGATTCGCGGCCAGATTTTTCATTATCCATTACGAGAACCATGGACGGGAACACGATGCGATTGACATACAACGTACACATACACTCGAAATTACACATCGTTTCAACAGTTTACACTTTTTTTTTTTGGTCCTGAACGTCCCCACTTCAAGTTCACAGTTTGCTACCCGAAACAGCTTCCGCGTACCTCCTCTCCGCCTCGTCAAAGTTGATCACGTTCCAAATGGCCTTGAGGTACTGGACGTGGAAAACGTGTCATCGTGGGCCCAACGACTGCCCAGTCTGAAAAACTCACCTCGACCTTGACGTTGAGATATTGTAGGTAGAACGCATGCTCCCAAATATCGACACCGATGATGGGGACGTGCGTCAGGAGCGGGTCCTGGTTCGCCGTCGTCACGATCTCGAGCGACCTGCTCTTGGCATTGTAGCCCTATTCCACGAAATCGACGACGAGAACGTCTAGGTCAACAAACAAGGTCTCGACCGTGGAATAAAACACGTACGAGCCAGCCCCAGCCGGAACCCTGAATGGCGGCGGTGGTCGTGTTGAATTCGGCCTGGAAAGCCTCGACGGAACCCCAGGTGGCCACGATGGCTTGCCTCAACGGCCCGTCGTTGCACACACCGCCGTTACCACCGCCCACGGCTGCGCAAGGTGCCAGGTTTTGCCAGAAGAGGGAGTGGTTGATGTGACCTAGTACGGCATGCGTGAGAACCGCGCGATCGATCGCGATGCCGATAGCGATAAGGTGATGACACCTCGCGATGAAGGAAATGAAAAGGGACACCACGCATCGATGCGCGACAAGGAGGAGATGTTGCGTCATAAGAGATTTTGAACTTACCACCACCGTTGAAGCGGAGGGCGGCTTGAAGGGCGATGCGTTCCTTGGGGGTGGCAGCCTTGACGTAGTTGGCCTCGGCAGCGTTGAGGGCGGTCACGTAGCCCTGGTGGTGCTTGGTGTGGTGGAGGGTCATGATTTGCTCCGAGATGTAGGGCTCGAGCGCATTGTAGGAGTACGGGAGGGGGGGAAGACTGTGGGCCATTGTAGTGATGATGGGGAGAGATAGAGAGAAGCGTGCGCCGATTTTCCCGCCACTGATATCATCTCACTGATTGACTCATATTTATTATCGCTTGCGCAAGATACACACCACGGTACACACGCTCATCTACTCGTTACACTCTCGTATTCGGTCTGTCAGTATTCAGATAGCGGAAGCACCTTGCCTAGAATCCGCCATCAGTCCAACTCGCACCTCTAGCTTGCGCGGTGGGACATACCTAAGTTCGAATAAGGACTCCTCTTTCGACCTCCGAGTAGCTCCATATCGCCACTGTCAAAAAAGGAATATCCCGCTGTGTCCCACACTGATCAGTCGATAGCTCCTAGGAAATCAGAAGGCGGGACTGACTCATCGTGTCCTCGTAACCGTCCCCCATACCATCGTCGGAACCACTCTGACCATTTATAGGTCGTCCCGTCTTCGAGTCGCGAAGAATACCAGAATGATCGACAAATGGCGCTGGCCTCTCATTCGCTGACAAGTACAGCTGGACGAGGATGCGCTGGAGCTCCAACAGGTAGCTCTGCAACGTGTCTAGATACCGTCTCGTCTGGAGATGCTTTGACGATGCCACACTACACCCCACCAGCGTCAGATTGCGGTGATATTCGTGCGTGGGACGATACCCACATGCTTATTCCATTCTCTTTGATGATGTAACCAATACCGTACCCATCTGCAGCAACTGGGCCGAATCCGAAAAGCCGAAGCGCAGGATTACCACAGTTTGACGTCGACAGAATGGAAGTGCTGAGTAAGTTCCAGCCGGGGTCCGCAAAGATAGACGGCAACGACCCTGCATACGCAGTCGCCGCGTTGCTCGGAACAGGATCATCCGGAAGGGGATCGAGATTTCCACTCAGCTGACGTTGGTAAAGGCAATACAGCGCGTAGAGATGTCTGGTTCGCGTGTTAGCACAGTTGATCTAGCGTTACCCCCCCTGTACAAACCTGTCTTGCCCGAGACCTTGACTGCACTCTTTCGTCAAGGCCACATGACGATTGCATGCTCTGCGCAAGGCAACGACCTTTTCCACGTTGGAGGCTTCTGAGAAAAACGTCTACCGGACCGTTGAAGGGGCATAAGATATCAGAATGGACGAGGATATGGAAAATCCTGACCTTTGTGAACTCCACACTCTCCGGCTGGACGGTCCGGATCGCTTCGGTCCGACCATGTAAGAACGCCTTCGTCATCGCAGGCTCGTACGTACACTCGGTCCTTCCTAGCATCAGTTAGCCCAGTGGTCATCATCACTCCATGCGGATCCAACCCACCATAGAGACCAAAGTACGCAGCCTGGAATGCCATTTGAACGAATGCGTCTGGGCTGAACCCATGGCTAGTGATAAAGTTCTTTCCGTACCCCTTGAACTCCAAGGCTTGACAATCGTTCTGGCAGATCAAGTCACTCAGTCTCGTCTCCGCGAATCGAATTCCAACACGGATTTGAGGTGTGAGCGTCCACATAAGTTTGGCAGGGCTTGTGTCATACTTGTACAAAGCAGAATTGGGGTTGTAGAGGGTATGGTCCTGTCCCAGATTGGCCCTGAGAGGTTTATAAGACTTTGCATAGGGGGAAAGTGGCGCATGAAAAAGTGTAGGTGCCGAAGGGTTGATGGAACGGGCCAGGAGCATGAGGCCCTCTGTGAACACATCGGCCGCGAACCTGATTAGTATAGGTACCTCGTGAGCACGGAAAAAAGGATCCAAAATTAAGCGCGTACCTGAGGACGGTGTGACCATCGACGCCAGTGTGCTCAAAATTGATCCCGGCCGCACCGTCTGCGCAAACGATGATTTGAAGCTGTTCCCACGCAGCCGTGAGTCTGTCTGTCTCGCCGGGGTGCTGCATAAACCCGAACCTTGTCATACCACCTGTTGGTACATGTCCCTACTTGCACTCCCTCTCGAAGATCATATGTCCCACACAAGAAATTGGAGCAGAGTGCCGCCAAGTCTTCTCCACTCCCGTTTCGCTGATTTTCAACGCCTTCATGAGCGGGCGCCGCATCGTCAAGACAGACGACGAACAACGCATCGTCAATGAGTGACAGGCAAGCAGCGTTCGTTCGGTCTTCAGCAAGCGCTTGGCGCAACCGAGACCAAGTCTTTCGATTTTCGGTGGTAAGCACTCCGATAGAGGCACGGGCAACCTGAGTACATATTATACGGGAAAGAGCGTGAGTATGAGTTGATGGTTGACGAACCTCTGTGATAGGGGTCTTATCTGCATCTTGCACGATAGCTTGAAGATTCCGAAGTACTTCGCGTTCGGTCAAGAGAGGTCGATTCTCATCGTCGAGGACGTCAAACCAGTCTGGAACCGGTCGTTCAAATACCAACGATGATGAAAAGCAATGGGTTGCACGTACAAAACTGTCCCCGTCTGAGAACGACGATGTGGTGAGCACCCTCATTCACGACCATCTTACACCCCCTCTATTCTCATGTCAGTAGCTATTTGTGGGTGACCGACAAAAATTCTTACTTGTGTAGGGATTCGCGCAGTGCCGAACAGTCTCGTGTACTGATCCATGTCGAGTGGACGCCCGCGTACGGTATCAGGGTTTAGCAATCCAGCACGAAGATCGTGTATGAATCCGAGGGAAGAAATGATGAGGGCAGCAGCCCGAGGTAGCTGAGACCCTCGATCGGGTGTTGGATCGTTCCTTGGTAAGGGAGATCAGGACTAGCAGGCGATATCAAAGGAAAGGAGACGCACTCGAGGACGAAGAAGGGATTGAGGGCGAGCACCACGGGATCGCTGTGCGACAGGTAACTCTCGTACCTATGTGGAACGCACCGCGAGGTTTTACAATGAGACGGTATGCAGGGCTGGAAGAGTATCACTCGCCAAAAGTCTTCGATATAGCTGTGTAACCGAACGTACTGCAGCGTTGGCGGCGCTCCTAGACATAATTAGATAAGGGGACGTACCTTGCTCGCCCTGCGGCCCACTGCTTGAGACGCTCCTGAAGGGCGGGGCCACCCCCTTGGAGGAAGGCCTGAACTGCGCGAGCGGTCGCGGCATGCTCTTCGTCGTCTTGCAAGCCACGGAGCGCGTTTAGATATCGCGTGCAAGTATCCTCCAGAGGAGGAATGGGCAGCTTTGGGATTGCATCCTGGTTCCCAAAAGTAGAACCAAGGGTTGGGGTTTGTGCTTGGAGCCTTGTCGAGGACATTGGGATTGGGGAGATGGAGAACGGAGAAAGTGGCCAGCACTGTACCTATGACATTATAATCAAGCTGTAAACCGCAAAGCGCTACAATAGGAAAGTGCGGAGATAGCACATGCTTCAAAGTCGAAACGTTGATGAGCATCAAAAGCTGTCAACATCCTTCTTGACGCCAGTCCACGCATATGCATCACAGTAACCCATGAGCTTATCTCGAGTGATTAGTCTTCACATCACGGCTGTCTGGAACAATGACGCATCGATGGATGGCAGCCACCCGGAATCTCAGTGACAGAGTTCATTGATAGGGGTCCTCGCAGTCAACTCACTGCCACCGGCGACGTCCCCTAACGCCGATCCCGTGCTTTCTTTCATCGTGCGTCGTGTGAACTACAGTAGCTCAAGGGAATCCTTTCAACTCTGACCTGGGCCGGACTTGCATCGGACTACCTATCGAAATAATTGGCGTTGGCGTGTGCTGGATATCCCCGCCGCTGGAAGAATCCGAGTCTCTGATTTTTTTTCCGAAGGCCGTACACGGATGTTCCAAGATACTAGTGGGGCAAGGAACTTTACTGCGGTACCGCCTAGCTGTGTATGTGAACAATGTAATGCACTCCACAGATCCTGGATTCTGCTGTTTCAAAGGTGATTTTGAATGACGATGGGGTGACAGTCATTTGGCCTGATCCGAGTTCCGCAAGTGCTTGTCCGAATCTCACAAGTGGTTTGTGGCTGTGAGTCTTGCTATCAAATTTTACTCCACTGCTGCATGTTCGCATTCGCGTGGCGGGTTCACTCCTCCGTCCCATCACCACCCCTTTTCAGGGCGAACCCAAGCAATGTACAGAGTCCCTTCCGACGTCAAGGTTTGATACGTTTTCAAAGTCGATATACCGCGCTCAATTCATCGTAGCCGTTTCTTGCAAATCTAGATGCTTCACTGTCCTCGCCATCGAAAGCTCCGCGGATGATACTTGCGCTGCAGTCGTAACAGCCTCTCGGCGTATTCTCTCCAACGTGGTTATCAAACAGCACCACTTGCAAGTCTATCCGGCCTTGTGTTTGTTTTCTGTCGCCTGATTTGCGACAGGCACGAAGGCTTTGGCGGTATTCACCCGACGGTTGCAATTGAAGGGCATCAGCGGAATATGGTGAGCGTACGATGATGCACGACGCATCTCGCTTTACTCAAGGGATTCATCTGTGTAGCCTATCGCAGTTCAGAGGGCGCTCTCAGAGTCAGGCTTGACGATGCAGCACATCGACGGCATTGCCTTCACGAGGGGACCTGGTAAGTCTGGGATACATTCTCACGACCTAGTGGTTCAGGTTAGGCAATAGGCATCGGCGGGTGTCTTAGTGTAGGGTCAAACGCTGCCAAGACGCTTGCTGCCGCCCTTGGCAAACCACTCGTCGGCGTCCACCATATGGTCAGGTTCCATTGATATGTATGTTGGAACCTGTCCTCTCATTGTATCTTCGTGTTCATTAGCAAGCTCACGCATTAACGCCGCTCCTCACATCGCCCGTAGAAGAGAGCCCTCGGTTCCCATTTCTGACGCTGTTGATATCTGGTGGCCACACCCTGCTCGTCCTTGCGAGGTCTCATTCATCCTTCTGTGTTCTCGCTGATACCGTTGACGAAAGCGTCGGTCGCACGTACGACAAAGTTGCTCGGATGCTGAAGATGCCATGGGGCACGCGTGGACCAGCCGCCTCACTCGAAGAGTTCTGCCGCCAGGAGGTCGATGATCCTAGTGTCCCAGAGATACAACTATTTTCAGTCCCTATGCCTGGTCAACTTGCGTTCTCGTTCAGTGGCCTTCATTCTGCAGTAGAGCGGCATATATTCAGGTCTGAGTCACCGCTCACCGAAGCCCATCGACGAGCGCTTGGACGTGCGTTCCAGGACGGGGCAGCACGACAACTGTGCAACAAGCTTGTGCAATGTCACTCCATGTTGCTGCGAGAAGGAACTGAAGTGAAGCACGTTGTGGCTAGTGGTGGTGTGGCTAGCAACTCCTTCTTGAGGAATAGGTATATATGTTTTTCCCTTTGTGGGAATAGTCGTTAACGACCGACTTGTAGACTAAGGAAGGCGTTGGACGGATACAGCCCTAAGCGTAATATATCACTCATCTATCCTCCAGTCGAGCTTTGCACAGGTAAGCGGCTTCATACGTCAGTCTTCCGTACAGATTAGCATGCATTTCAGATAATGCTGCCATGATTGGTTGGGCTTCCATGTATAGATTCCTTTCTGGGGACCGTGATGATTATTCGGTCGAACTTCGTTCTAAATGGAGCATCGAGACACTTCCAGACCACCCTAGTCATGTCTCAACCCAGTTTTAAATCGCGTCTAAGCAATACTCCCCACATAGTCTGCAAAATAATCGTGGTCTGCCGCGGAGATTTATCTGCGCCGAGGTGTAGGTCACTTAATTGGATCAATGCGCCCATGTGAATGGTATTAGTCGCGTCAATGCGCTTGGGAAACCAGGCTGATACTGGCTAACTGTCCTACGCACTTCCATGTATCGTGCGTCCCATTTTGCATTAGGTTGTGTTAATTCTCACAGTTGCAATCACACCTCGATTGAATGGAACATAATATCTGGTAACCAATTCATTCAGCGGATATTTCCGTGATCCTACTACCAATTCATTAACATGGATTGGGCTTGCGGCAACGCGAGCAACAGTTCAGGCAGTATTTTCATAGGTCCTGAAACCCAAATGTCTGCCCCATGAGGACTGAGATAGTTCTGCCAAAAGTTTTTTCCGCCTTGCATACGAGTCAACTCCCGCTGAGAGATAATAGCATGGCACCCTCTTTCGCACCACTGGCAAAAGTTTCCCTCGTTTAGTTGCCCCGTACCATCGCTCGAGCGACACTACCTCTCCACACCAAGTCCAGACCCGATCGATTCGCTATGGTTATTGCTACCCATCATCATGTTCATATGCTAGGACAATTCTCGATCGACGAAGCCAGGCCCATGAGAGTGGTCGTCATCGGTGCCGGGTTTAGCGGCATTGCAGCAGGCATCAGGCATGTTTCTGCCCCCAGACATTGCGCTCTTCTCGGCACGAACTAAAAAAACTGTTAGGTTCCCCCAGAGAGCTAAGAACATCAATTTGACGATTTATGAGAAGAATGCCGGCGTTGGAGGAACGTGGTATTCGAATAGGTACCCCGTTCGTAGCTTCATTTTTTTGATACGGGTAGTGCGAGTCGAGCTCATGACGTCTTCGTTCAGGGATTGTCTTGTGACATACCTTCTCATACAGTACGTTTTCCTGTTCCATGTGTGAAGACGCCCATCTCTAACAGCGGTTTTCAAGTACCAATTCACATTCGAAGTCAATGTGAGTGAATGTAGATCGTTATTACTACTTTTACTGACGCATCTTAGCCTGACTGGTCGTCCTTTTACGCCCCCGGTCCGGAGATTCGTGCATATCTGGAGCATGTAGTCGAAAAATACAAGCTCGGCCCCTACATCAAGCTACAACATGAGCTTGTTCATGCGCGATACAATGAAGCACAAGGAAAGTGGCATCTCAGGATCCGTAGGCCATGTCCCGGATCCACTGACGGAGAATCATCCCATGAGGAGTTTGAGGATGTTGCTGATTTCGTATTTTGCGGGGCGGGTGGCCTGAGCAGATGGTCGTGGCCAGACATCGAAGGCCTGGGGAATTTTGAGGGTAAACTGATTCACTCGGCTGACTGGGATACGGACAATTGGAGAGAGGGCGTCAAAGACTGGAAGGATAAATCGGTGGGCGTGGTCGGTGTCGTACGTTGGAACACATCCTTGTTTCACTCAGTCTTAGTAACTTCAGCGGATGTGATCTAGGGCTCGTCGGCGATACAAATAGTGCCAGCGCTTCAACCTTGGGTCGGAAAACTGTACAATTTCGTTCGAGGGAAGACTTGGCTAGTTCCTCCGTTTTTCGCAGAGAAATTTTATGATATGACTGGGCGCAATCCTGGTCATGCCAACTGTACGTCCCAATGAACTTGCCAAGTAGTAACGTGTCGTGCTGATCCCACGATAAGATATGTTCGATGAACAAGACAAGGAGAAGTTTCACGACTCGATGTTTTACAAGGATTTTCGTCACCACTTGGAAGCCGAGCTCAATGTGAGTACTCATATGTTTACTCTAACCTCGCCACTTCCACTTCAATGTCGTAGTCCGTGCATAATTTCACCTTGCGGAACCCTGAACGAGAGGCAGACGACCGCACCAATTTCATAGCGCATATGAAGCAACGATTGGCTAAGAAACCTTGGATATTTGATCACAGTACGTCCATGCGAACCCTCTTCTTGCATTCCTTCGATTCGAGCTATCCACCAAGTTGTACCGGGGTTCCCTGTGGCGTGCCGCCGACTTACGCCCGGCCCGGGTTATCTGGAAGCGCTATGTGAGGATAACGTGCGTACGCCAACCATTGTACGCAGACGATAATCATTGAAGGGATTGCAGGTCGATTTTGTCCCCAAGAACGTTCGGTGTATCACTCCTGCCGGTCTGGAAACCACGGACGGTCAGCACTACGACCTCGACATTCTTATCTGCGCCACCGGTGGGTTCCGTGTTGTATGAGTTACAATGCATGTAACAAAGCACAGGGTATGATACGAGCTACAAGTTCCCCTTCCCTATCGTTGGTCGTTCCGGTCTCACGTTGCAGCAACGATACGACCCCCACCCGGTTACGTACCTGTCGGTATGTACTGACGGATTTCCCAACTGGTTCAACAGCCTAGGCCCGAATTCTGGCATCGGCGCGGGTTCATTGTTGATCATGATCGAACGCGAAGTCGAATATGCAGCCGCTGTCCTTCTCAAGATGCAACGTGAACGGTTGAAGAGCATCGAAGTCAAACGGGAAGCCGTCAATGACTTTGATCAGTACCTCGAGGTAATGTCATCATTTTCCGTCATTCGCGTCGTGTTGACGGTGGTATACAGGCTTATTTCCCGGGGGTAGGTCGCCGTACATTGATTTAGGACCCTCATTGACGGGAACTCAGACCGTATACAGCGCTAAATGTCGATCCTGGTACAAGATGGGCAGGGAAGAAGGTCGGGTTGTCGGGTTGTGGCCTGGCTCATGTCTGCATGCCGCACGCGCCTTTGAGCATCCTCGCTGGGAGGACTACAACTACGAGTATCTCGACGGCGTGCGAAATAGGTTTTATTGGCTTGGAGACGGTTCGACATACAATGAAAAGTACATGAACGGAGATCGTACGTGTTTCTCTTTCGTCCCTGGGTGCTAGGATGTGTGCTCACGTTCTGTTCATACAGGTGCGTGGTATCTTGACGACGAAGAGCTGGATTATCCACCAGGTATGTGTTTGACATGTCCCGAGGATTGTCGTGCGATCTAACGGGGAGGTGTTTAGTGCCGAGTGCTTGATGTACATGTTGTGAATAGTGTTTTGGGTCGATATTTCCTCGTGCATCCAGTCCATGATAGCTAGACATGAGGAATGCAAATGGCCCGAGAAAGGCCAACATGACAAAATCCTAAGTATCCTGTAGCTATAAGTATTGAACGGACTGCCGCGTTTATACTCGCTGAACTTCATAATTACAGGAATGACTCTCACCCAAGAACATCTAGGCTTATTTATTCCCTCCATCCAATACTTTCACAGGCGCCTCTTGAGTCAATCCCCATCCGAGGACGGGTCCCGTTTATGGATGGCACAAAGGTGAGCTCGCCGTTCAGGAAAAGATGGGCTATGGCGGGGTCATGTCTCAGGCGTGGACACGGATCGAACCCGAAATGCCTATGATACACCAAGAATTATGCACAGGTCACCTCCATCACCACGATAGATGACAGGCGTTGTCCGTAAAGTCGTCCATCCTCGCAGGTCCAGATTGTCGACCCGGATTTGCGACCCGGCAATTGGCATCCGGGCGAGCTCACACTGAATGCATGTGTGAGCAGGAAGGGGACCCGTTCCCTTGCAATGTTGCAGGGTCGAAGGGGAGCTCCACACTCATCTCAAGCATTTGGGTCGACTTTCCAACGCGAAGATGGAGCAAGTTTGCAAGGTACATTGAGACGCTCAAAATGATGGACCTGACTTTTGCACGCAGATTGTCATGAACGGAGCGATCGAGTACGTGCTCCAGAGCCACCCCATTCTTGAAGTGTATCATGATGTCAACCGTCGTGATAGAAACTATCCAAAGTATATCGATGTGCGAGATCCCATACCGTTCTCGGAAACACATCCACGTGTTGTGTATCGACATCGCGAACTGTCGCCTTGCCGGAAAACGCTGCATCTTTCATCCATAGCTCAAACACTCTTTCATAGGAACATACCATGACGCTAGAGAAGATGGGGAACGGTCTCCGTCGTACATAGGCATGAATCAGCGGGCTGGCAATTCTGGTTTTGCTCGTGTCCGACCAAGCGATGTATCGGAGAATCCGAGATACGGTCATCCGGTATGGTGATACAGCCACTCGTTACACAATCACGCAGTTACTTCGCACTCAGCGTACTGTTGGATACTCTAGTGACTTAACTGAGTATCCAACACGATGGACGTACGCTTGTGATCCCAGACTGGGTACGTTAGCCGCCCTGATCGTCTAGGCAAGAAAACTTACCCTCGTCAAAGGCGATCGGTTACTGGCGTCGTTCGGGAATATTGAGGCTACCCCTCTGGCCGGGATAACCTTCGTTTCGTTCGTGACGGGGCGCCGTTCCCTATCGGACAGGTGGTGCGCGCAACCTTGTAGGTCCTACTGTGTGGTAACTTGACGATTATTCATGTGACGGGCTACGTCTTGGTCGAAGACACCTTACCAGTCTGGCAGAAACCAGGAGTGCACCCAGTCCGACTAACATCAAGCACAACCCCAAGGCAATCAAGGCATTGTCGTTGTTATACAGGGTGTTTATAAAGATGCATGTACAAGGGAAGGCTCAAAGCAGGCAGTTCGAAAACACAGCGAGAACCAAGGTTTCCAAGGAGACAGTGACGCCGATGCCAAATACGAGGTGGTGGGCACATGTTCAACAGTTAGCGTCATACATTTCCCATTGGCCATACACACCCCAAATCTACGAGCGAGGGTTAGGGAAATCAGTCGGGTCCGAAACTTCACAAGATACACGCACCGATGTAAAGCACTCCTGCGCACCCGGGAATTGCATATTGTTGAAATAGGCTGGCGTTGTGGCACAAAATTCTCGCCAGTCACTGTTTTCGGGGAGGTTCTCCAGCTTGTGCGTGATATACTGATGAGCTAGTTAGTCCAGATAAAGTATCTATAAGTCGAGCCTTTACCTTCTTTCCGGACCCCGGTGAGCTGCAGCCCTTCAAAGCCCTTCAGCGTCGCACACAATAGCCCTCGGCAGGGGGACTAACCTTGTCATTGTATGAGTCCCAGAATGTCGTGCAATCTGGTTCTCCCTGGTCAATTTGCCATCGACCGATCACAACGCCTTGACCCTAATACGATCTGAGTCGCTTGAATAACCTCACGAAATAACCACTTACCCTATCTTCACAAGTCGAGGGTAAATGTGAAATCCCATGAACTTCAAGTGGTATCGCTCTGCATGCCTCCAATCGATGTGTCCAAGTCCAAGAGGCGGGCAGGTTCACGAGTTGTGCAGTATACTCCCTCGTTGCGTACGTGGTGCATGTATGCGCCTCGACATGTCCCCAGAACATATTGAGTCTCTGGCGTTCTTCTTCCAAGCGTCGCTCACGCTCCGCGACCTCACGTCTCCATCGTTCGCGGTCGCGGTCCCTTTCCTCCCTCTCGCGGCGCTGCAACTCCTCGAAATCCCGCACATGGCGTTCAACCTCGCGCATCCACTCCTGTCGAACCCTCTCTTGACGCCTACGTTCCTCTTGTATGCTGCGCGCCACCTCTCTCTCATGTCGTTCGATGTCGCGTTTCCAACCCTGCTCTTTTTCGTATTGTTCTTCAGTCTTGCGCCGCCACTCGTGCTCTAGGACGACATGTTGACTTTCTTCTCTTTCCCAGTCCTGACGAATAGCATCCCTCGTCGATGGGTCCGGCGGACAACTCACGAAGTGCATGGTTGTGACAACAGCCGTGAATAAAAGGAGGGAGAGCGTCAAGATGGAGCCTCCGGCTGCGAGCAGCTGGCACGCGGACATGCCTCTACGCTTTGCTCTGCCCGGGAGCAGCGGGGATACCTCGGACGAACGGCTGAACACACGACATCAATGAATGAGTGATGAACCAACGGGGCAAACACAAGGGACGCACTGGTATAGAATCACGGATGTCGAGGAAGAGACGCCGCCACTCATGGATTGCGAAAGGGTGTTATATGAGTTGCTAGGAGGCGTGATGAATGAAGTTGGGTGGAGCGGACAAGGAAGAACTCACCCTTTGTACTTTTTCACCATGCTAGCTGTCAACGAAGGATCCCAAGCTGGTTCGACACGAAGCTGTGAAGGTTGCTCGATACCAGACGCCCGTACATAAGCCACCTGGCCAGCACGCCGTAAAAGGAAGTCGGAGGGAAAGTCCCCGCTTGGTCTGCAGTGTGCACGAGATTGTTGTTTTAGAAGATAACAAAGAGTTACAGTAATGAGATATTCATACGAAGGGCGACGACAAGAATATAGACAAAAGCATCGTCTTGTCGGCGGTGAAGTTGCCCCGCGTCTGCACCGACCCCGCAATCCCTCAGTCGGTTATATAACACGTTCGCCGACGACTCTGTTTTTCACAGATGGCCCGAAGACAAAACGAAGAGCTGAGAGACTGTATTTTACAAACAAAGCATACTTGTACAGTATATACCTAAATGGACCAAGTCATTGAAGTCTTGGTGAGTAAGGAAGATGATTCAGACACGAATTATAGGCCCGGAAAGCCCTCTTGACATTCTTTCAAGTTGAGTCTTTCACTGGCAGTCAGCGTCATCGATCTGCCAGTAGCCAAAGGCCCCCGAGTTCTGAATATACACATGGATTATTTAGCCTGACACAACATTTTCAGTTAGCAACGTACAACATGAAAGCATTCCTGCGCGCCGGGGAACTCCATCCCATGGAAGCGGACTGGTGTTGTGGCACAGAATTCCCGCCAGTCGCTCCCCCCTGGAAGATTTTCCAGGTAATGTTCGATGTGCTATGGGGTAGCCGAGTGAAAAAGGCGCAGTATTTTTGATGACTGTATCTTACCCGCTTTCCCGATCCTGGAGATGTGCAACCCTTCGGAGACCGTCAGATTTGGCGACATCGAATCCACAGATCTAGAAATGACTTTCCTTGTCCTTGTACCAAATCCACCAGGTCGCACAATCTGGTTCATGCTGATTGATCTCCCATCTTCCTATGACAAAGCCGGGGCCCTATCGCGGCGTCAGCCCTTACCATAGGCCTAGTTAATACCACGTACCCTGTCCTCGCAACTCTTCGGCAGATACGACATCCCGTGGATTTCAAGGGACGTAGCTTTGCAGGCCTCTACTCGATGCTCCCAAGTCTCCGGTAAGTTCATAAGCCGTGCGGTGTACTCCCTGGTGGCGTATGTGGTACATCTATGCGCTTCGACATCGCCCCAAAACATGTTGAGTCTCTGGCGTTCCTCTGCCTCGTGTCTCCTGCGCTCCTTCTCGATCCGATCGTGGTCTTCTATTTCACGTTGCCACTTTTGTCGTTCGTTTTCACGACGTTGATTTTCATGGCGCTCCATCTCTTCACACTCGTGCCTGTGCTTTTCTGCCTCCAGAGCCCACTCTTTTCGAACCCGCTCTTGACGTTCTTGCTCCTCGTGCACCCTACGGGCAACCGTCCTCTCGTATTCCTCGGTGTCCCGCGCGTGCCTCTCGAGCTCTTGCGCCCATTCTTGCCTCACCTGTTTCTGGCGTTGTTCTTCTTCCCGAATGTGACGCGCCACGTCCCGTTCATGCCATTCTGCCTGGAGCTTCCACTCCTCCTCAAGAACTGCATGTTCTTGTTTCTCGAGCCGCCATTCTTCTTGTGTGATCTCATGCTGGGCTACTTCTTTCTCCCATCCATGACGAATAGCGTTCATGGCCGACGGATACAATGGACAGTTCGTGAAGTGCAAGAGTAAATTGCCGCTGACGAAGAGGATGGCCATTATCGCGAATAGGCCATATAAGATGAACTTGAAACCGCGTCGGGATGTCTTGCGCTGTAGTTTACCGGGGAGTAACGGGGTTGATTCTTCGAATGATGGCCTGCTACGAATGGTGAACGGTGAGCCTCGCCGATGGAATGGTTCAAGAGGGGATACATACCGACAGACAACCATTGAATCCCTGGAACTAGCGCCGGAATCTCCTTGAGGCCCATCTTCATCGGACCTTTGTCTACATGGGTAGAAAGAACACCGTGGCACTAAGTCAACTGCGACGGAGAGGCAAAGGATAAACCACCAGAGGAGACTTACCCAGCCATATCCCTTCAGAAACGGTCGGGTACTTGGTATACCTTTGGTATGTGCCGGATGATGATGCGCGAGGATATCTTGCCACTACGATGTCTGTACACCCGCACTGAAAAGCAACCGCCACGATTCGAGAGCGTTGGATGCAGCTTTTCACTGGGCGCGTACTTTGGGGTGAAGGTTGCTGTGAAAGTTGCACCAAGGTTAAGGACCGACTTTCGAAGCAATTTCGCTCTAACAACGCACCAATGCCACGAGGCGAATCGGAAAGAGGAAGGTCGGTTAAAGCATGGCACAATCGTTATTCAATTCAGCTTAATTATTTCTGGTGCGCACAGTAAGCTCTTTGCATGATTGATGAAGCATCACAAGTTTAACCGTTAGATTCGATTGATATACGTGTGAAATGCAAAATCGGTGCTGTACAGGTTGTATAACCCATTGTGTACACATAGACGGTTCGCGTGCATCTTGCGAACCGATAAAGGCACGGGTAACACGCATCGACATGAAGAGACTCTTTAACAGCTACTATCATCTATCTCCCAGTGACCATATGTTCCCAGGTTCTGTCAGTACGACGGGTTACCACGGTGTTCAAAAGGGATAGATTACACGCACGTATTGGAAACATTCTTGAGCGCCGGCGAACTCCATCCCATGGAAACGAGCTGGCGTCGTGGCACAAAATTCTCGCCAGTCTCCTCCCTTTGGAAGGTTCTCCATGTAATGTTCGATGCGCTTGTGCCAAATCAGCCAAAAAGAAACGATGTTTTGTAGCTGATGCCTACCCTCTTTCCTGATCCATTCGATGTACAGCCCTGTTGTGATTATAAGTACGCTAATATGATGGGGAAAGGGAGACATTCCTTGTCCTTGTACCAGTTCCAGAAGGTGTGGCAATCTGGTTCATGTTGATTGATCTCCCATCGACCAATGACAAAGCCATGACCCTGACGACGTCAATTATCCCTGCATCCTCCAATGAATACCACATACCCTATCTTCGCAGCTCTTGGGCATGTGTGATATCCCATGAACTTCGAGTGGAGTAACCTTGCAAGTCTCTACACCGCGCTTCCAATCCGTTGGTAGATTCATCAGAACCGCAGTGTATTCTCTCGTCCCATAAGTCTTGCATTGATGCGCCTCTACATGACCCCAAAACAAATCGAGTTTCCTGCGTTCTTCTTCTTCACGTCGGGCACGCTCTTTCAACTCCCGTTCATGTTCGATACGTTCATGTTCCCACTCGCGAAGCAGTGCTGCATGCCGCTCGTCTTCCCACGTCCATCGTGCCTTTACAACCTCCCTCTCGGCAGCCTGTTTCTCATGTTCGAGGAACTCCTTGTTCCATTCTTCGCGGATCCGCTCCCGGACTTGAGGGTCCGCAGGATCATTACAATGAGTGATCGGCAGCGTGGTCATACAAAGGCCGATTGTAATGGCGAACGTCAGGATGACAGCTAGGGAGAGGGTGTTCAACCATGCGGATTTCCTGATGTCGTCGAGTTCGCTAAGAAATGTCATCAAAAAGCCGCAAGTCATACACAAGGGAGGTGTGCTTACGGCGGAAACCGGTCGTCACGCTGGGGAGGTGTACCCTGGGAAGGTGCACTTTGAGGCGCAAATCCAGCATACGGCGGTGGCGGAGACGTAGCACTGTTGTCGGTTCATCTTTGGTTGGTGGACTCCCAGACCATGCCATTGAATACTCACTTGGTCGCACCGTAGTTGGCGTTTGAATTGGATCTCACCATGATTGTTGAGCTAACTTGACGGACGTTGCGCTGGTTCGGAACCTTGGCGTTTTTCTCGATCGACTTCGGGTCATCGACCGCAATTGGATCGTTCACTTACCTGCCAGCTTCAGCGTGGTTGAAATAAGGGGTGTGTTATTAAGCCGGCAGTGGGGTGGGGGTACAAACGTTCAGTGGGGGTTGCTGTACGGTCGAGCCTGCTGCTCGCACGTTACCGAGGATGCTTCTTTGCGCATACATAGATAAATTACTAAGCGTACTTTGGCGCTCGTAGAACGTTCCGCATTCCTGATAGGAGCAAAAATTCTTGCTCTTACCTTTTCGTCTTCCTTGACATGTACGAGCCATTGTCCGAGTGGCGCTTGTACCCTGCGGACCTGTGTGACCTGCATTCTGATTTCTATCTGATTCCGACGCCATTCTAGGTTACTTCACGTTCAGAGCCGCACTGTCGAGCATGTCGGCCATGAACTGATCGCCCCATGCAACTTTGCTCAGGCACCATTTAAAAGTGAAACGCAGCCCCTCGTATTGTAACAGGTAGCTGCGGATCGGATTAAATATTGTATTCAAGTATTAAGTACCTTTTTTGTTAGGACATGTCTATGACCTTATTGATCCTTCGTATGCACCATCGACATCAACACTGTTAGCATACGCGCACTCCGTCTATGCCTTAGGACGTAATCAATGCCTGCACAACAGCGCTGGCATTGTGCACTCACCTCTTACAGACCGAGAAATTAACATAGTCCGGGAACGAACCAGTATTTGGTGGTCGACGCATAGACGTCCCACTCTGTACCGAACAACTTTTGAAGTTCCCCATCCTCGGCAATCGCGCGGCTGACGCCAACTGAAAGTGTCCACGACCACCAGACAGTCCACAGGAAGCCCGATCCAATGTGTCCAAGGATGCTGCACTCTACCGCCAAGCTCCCAGCAGTCAATTGTGCAAACGCGATACCCATGACAATGAGGATTGAACCGGTGTAAGAGGGGTGACGGACATAGCTGTAAGAGCCGGACGTCACCAGTCTATGGCCGGGAAGGATGCTGAGGTCAAAGGTAAAGAACTGGCCGAGCTCTCGAAAACACCGGAGACGGATGAGCATTCCAACGACGGTCAAGAGCACGCCCGTGGCAAACAAGGGCGTCACTGTGTGAGGTCGGTTGGCTGGACATATGGTTGCATCCACGTGGGCTGATAATGAAGGGAAAAGGGCTGGACCGAGATAGTAGTTGATCGCATACAGGATTTCCATAGAAGTGATGCTCCATAATAGCAGACCGTGAAGCTGTGATCGTCGTGAGTATCGATCAGATACAGAACGGAAGTCAGTACTACCTTGAAGACCAAGGGGGCGATCTGAAAGACATATGGCTCA
The DNA here is from genome assembly GCA_038088915.1 of Sutorius aff. eximius. NCBI lineage: Eukaryota > Fungi > Basidiomycota > Agaricomycetes > Boletales > Boletaceae > Sutorius > Sutorius aff. eximius. The sequence continues at coordinate 21,869 of JBBPJV010000365.1, forward strand.
TTAGTATGATAGCGTCCTTTCACTGGCGTCTGGTTAGGGGGTAAAAATGCCCTATGGTTGCTTATTGCCTGAACGAGGACGAGAGAAGCGCGGATCAAGGGAAGCATGGAGATGGGTCACGAAATTTGGGGTACAGTAGAGCTGCACTGCACGCTGTAGGGCGCGAGGGAGGACCTTTATAATCGAAAAAAAAAGACATTACGTCTTCGGAGACGGAAGACAGAGGCTGGGTGTGATGTGTGATACTTCACATCTGACCTCCCAAGTTGGTCCGTTCATGGCTCGGGGTCCGTACTTAACCGTATGATGGTCCCTTGGGTACTGATACCCATCATGACCCGAACGCTTTCGACCCGTAGATTGACCATCGCAGGTTTCTACCTATTTCGGAGGATGTCCGAGGAAAAACAAACAAACCAGGGATGGCCGAGCGAGCCAAAGGCTTGGAGAGACGAATATCAACGGCGTTTGTACTTGCCCCTCCCAGACACTCTTCGGATCTGATCACGAAGACTTCTTGTTTGGATATGCCCTCCGCGGCAATTTTAAGGAACAAGTCATGAGGTTCGCGACGGAGCAAACACGACCCTGTCAAGACAGGCCCTTCGGGTGCACGAAGACGTGGGTGCATCCGCGGACACAGGTCGCTTGGCGTCAAGAATCAAATTCGGCAGTCGCGTGAGTTAATAGCTGCTGGGGCCAGGATCTGGAACACAAGAAAATTGTGTAAACAGATTCAGTAAAAACACCGTTCAGCGTTCGATTGTGATCAATTCATCCTGGGTAATCGATATCATGGTGCCTATCTGGATCAAGGGTATTAGCTATCATTGGCGACGGCAGGAATGATGGTGCATTCTCCAAGTTGCCTACCAAAAGATTTGAACGAGGTGGAGGGAATATTTCTGGAGTAAGTTGGTATATCAATTAACGAATCGGTATCATAATGCCAAGCGGGTAGGTCCGTATGTGACCTGATGTAGGATCGGCCATCTCCGTGTGACCCTATCTGAAATTTCCACAATTTGTTGGGGCCATGCACGTTCCCATCATCAGCATCACACAATGCACTACAGATTCTGCCATCGAGATGCTATCACATCATACACTTCGTACAACACACGCTCGACGTCGCAAGAACACACAAGTACATACTACTACATACGCCTCTCGAATCCGATCTTCCCAACACCATATCATGAAACAACAATACTTTTGCACGTGCCGGCGACACCGTTTGAATCAGCGACCCCGACTCGTCCGCGGAAAGACCCTTTACCGACACCTCGCAGACGCTCCAGATGATGAATGTGCCGATGTCAACATCTTGAAGGCACTCTCCCTCGATGCGGTTCGCAGTGCTCTAGAACGCTGGCAGCAATTTACTGTCCAACCTGAAGGAAATCAGATCCCTGGCTCTCAACCCAGGCCAAGTAGTCACACAGGGCGTACGTGTTTACCATTGTTTATGCTGTGACCGCACACCTGGATTTCGTCAGTTAAGATTTGCCAAGTCCCTCGCCCGCTCGCCCTCTCACTCTCTCACCTAGTCCACTCTGCCTTGAAATGGCGCGCTCACCCTAATGGCGAATACAAAGACAACACAACAACGCACCAATCATTAGTGCAACGACGATGAGTGCAAAGGTGCGCAGCAGCATGCCCACCAGTGACAACGAGCGACACAACAGCATGTTTACCACGAAGACGACGGGGCTGAGGATAACGCACCACCATGGCATGCCTACCACCGCTGTAACAGCGACAGCGAATCATGGGGTCCATCGACTGCGGCAACGGCGAGGGCGACGCAGCGACGCGCCTCTCACTACCACAACGACAACGACGGTTAGGGTGAGGGCACGCCCACCGCTACTGTGGGGACAGCGAGACAGCGAGGACGGGGACGACACAATGTCGTGGCAACCCAATGGCATGTGCACGCGAAGAGCCTCATGATCGATAAAAGTCCACCCTCGTCCCGTTTACCCTAGCACCCCTTGTGACGTTCATCTCTGTCGTGTCCGAGTTACGAGCCTTGCGACGTCATTGGACGTCCTGCGGTAAAGCTTGTACACCCCGAAGGATTCCCCGCCGTTGGAAGGCTTCACTAGTACGTGTGGGTGTTTTCCATCTTCATTCTCATCGCTTGATCAAGCGACACGATCCGCCAAGACAAGGCAGCTGTCATCACCTATCCTCGTCTCAAAGACAAGGTCCTGTTCAAGGGTTACATCCCCCGTTCCGTCGTTAGTCCCCCGCACTCCCCTCCTTGTCCGTCGTTGATCGTGTCACAGTCCCATACAGCGGTGTACAACGTGCTCATTGGGAGCATCTCCCTCGCAGTACCCAGTCCCAAAGTGTTCCAGGATGCATCGACGGCACAGGAAGTCGTCGTCATGACCCCCATCACGACGGACTTCGAATTTCGCATAGGTTCTCATTTGGATCCTCCCCCGCTTGTTGTAGCTCACTATCGGAACAGCGCTGCCTCCCAGTCCACTGCCACTCATACCTGGTCCCACGGATATCCTGGAAGATCCTACTCTAGACGGTGACAAATCAAAATCAAAATCCATGCCATCCCAGGTTCTCTCGTCCAAACTTCTCCCGTCACGATCGTCATGCTCGGCAGGGATACTGCTCCGACGGTCATCTCCTCTCTATCATGGCCGTGATGGGCGGTAGTTTCTTGGATTTTGCCGCTGCACAGAGCGACAGGGTTGTCCGCAAGTAGATTGACGCGGTCAAAGCATGAGGCATCAACGAACGCGGTCAGCCAAGCGACAGTGGATTTGGATATGGGATATTCTTGCTCCCATTCGGCACTCCACCAACATTGCTTCTACACTCGTCTCGCTTGCACCCGCATCGTTTTCGTATCCAGGTTGTTTCCTGCCCTGCACTCGTTTTATTGCATCAGCGATACCTAATCCTGTACCTCTACCGTAGTGCTAAATTGACCGTTAATTTCGAAATTAATACAGGATCAGATACGAAGCGGACGATATATGGGCCGGTATGATCAGATCTGATAACTAGCGTGTGTATCGTATGTGGTCAGACGTGCACAGATGGGGTGATATCAAAGCAGTGGGGAGTCGAAGGGGAGCGGATGTGCGCGTATCGCACGAGATATGAAATGTATGAAATCTCGAGGTGTACTCATACCGGGACATGCCAGGTGCTGCCCCACCAGATCAAAAATATCATATAACCGGTCACTTTGGCAGAAGGATATGTTCCTGCATTAAGTTCATGTTATACGGAAATCTATCATACAGGATAATACGGGAACACATCCAGTTTTCACTGGGGATCAA
>JBBPJV010000366.1:0-25181 GCA_038088915.1 Sutorius aff. eximius
GGAGCGGTGCTATCATATCAATTATCTGACGGATATTGGCATCCTGCTGGTTTCATCTCACATTCCTTCGACGCCGCTGAATGCAACTACCCAATCTATGATAAGGAGTTGCTCACAATCATTCGTGCCCTTAAAGAGTGGTGCCATCACCTCATTGATCGAGATCATTTTGAGATCTGGACAGATCATCGAAACCTCGAGTTCTGGAAGAAACCCCAGGACTTATCTCCCCGCCAAGCGCGCTGGCACACATTCCTGATGGAGTACAATTACACGATATTGTACAAACCAGGTTCCACCAATGGTCGTGCAGATGCATTGTTCTGCCATCCTGACCATGGCGAAGCAGCTGAAGATATAAATAAAAACGTAACAATGCTTCCCCCAGCTGTCTTCACCTCCAAGCAGGCTATTCTTGCTCCCGAGATCTTTGATGAGATTGTTGAGCATTCATTTGAGCTCAACGAAGATCATTACGGGTACGATCTTGATTCATCCTTAGGTTGCTATAAAAATACACGCAACCAAGTATTCGTTCCTATGGATCTGAGATCCAAAATAATCAAACTATATCACGAATCTCCGATTGCAGGCCACCCCAGAAGATCTCGTACTCTTGCCTCCATCCAACGACATTACAATTGGCAAAACATCACCAAGGATGTCAATACATTCATTGACCACTGTCACGGCTGTGCCACCTCTAAAACGTCTAATAAGCAGCCTGCAAGCAAGCTCATTTCACTCCCTGCCCCTGAACATCCCTGGCAGGATATTTCAGTAGATTTTATCACAGACTTACTGGACTCGAATGAATTCAACGCAATTATGGTCGTTGTTGATAGATTCTCAAAAGAAGTAGTATTTATACCTTGTACAAAAACATTTTCCTCGTTAGATATGGCTCACTTATTTAGAGATAACATGTGGTGTACACACGGACTCCCGAACACTGTAGTTTCTGACCAAGGCCCTCAATTCGTTTCAGAGTTCACACATGAGCTTTGCAAACTGCTCGGGATTAAGCAGAAACTTTCGACGGCTTTTCACCCACAAATGGATGGGCAAACTGAATGAGTAAACCGTGACCTGGAGCAATATCTCCGCCTCTACATCGCCAAGAAACAATCCGAGTGGGCAGAATGGCTCAAGCTGGCTCAGTTCCAGCACAATAACACCCTCACTGTGGCTACCGGCATCATTCCTTTCACCGTTACCCACAACTATGCCCCTCGGATGGATTTTGAAAACCCAGCGACCTCCCACCAATTCGGTCGTGACTTAGCTCATTCCCATGAAGAAGTTCATTCGGCTCTGGAAGCTACACGAACTAGAATGGAGGCTTCGGCTGACTCCTCTCGATCAGTCAATCCCGAATACCAAGTTGGTCAGCAAGTCTGGCTGTCCTCATCCAACCTCATGCTTTCCTATGCTTCACAGAAGCTTTCCCCTAAATGGCTCGGTCCATATCCCATCACCCATGTCCTTCCTAATGCAGTTGAACTGCGCTTACCAGCCTCCATGAAAATCCACAATGTCATTAATACCTCTCATGTAAAGCTTTATAGAGAACCACTCAACGGACAATTGGTGATTCATCCAGACCCTGTTGTGGTCACCGAGGACCGTCTCGTAGAGTATGAGGTCGACTCCATCGTGGATTCACGTCTCAAGTGTGGAAAGCTGGAATACCTCGTTCATTGGAAGGGTTGGAATGTAACCGACTGTACTTGGGAGCCTGAGGACAACTTGGCAAATGTGCAGGACACTATCCGGGATTTCAAAGCTTCTCACTCCTCCGCCCCTTGTTGTTACGATACGTATTTAATTTTCCTAACTCTCAACGCGCACATTCATAGCTACTCTTTTTTCTCTTTATTTTGTCACACTAGGTCACGTGACTTTCCCCCTATCTTTCTTTTCTCACGATCACGTGACTAGGGCCTGGACTCCATGATGTCAGATCACGTGACTGGTCTAGAACCATGATGTCATAGATAAGAGCCCCTTTCGCTATTGGTGTACCTTTCCCTTATCTATCGTACCATTCCCACTATATATTAGTCATGTATTACTAAGTAGTCTTGGCACTTGTATATATACCTGGGTGATACTACAACTGTCCCCCAGTCTAGTTCACTTGGACATTACCTGGAGTTACCTCTAGGCCTAAGCGGATTACCTAGTCTCATTCTTACCCCTGCCCGTGGTCATTGTATCACGTGTTTCCTTTTTCTTTTCCTTTCCTCTTTGTCATAAAACATTGCTGGGCATCAGAGCCAGTTCTATTGAGTTCCACCTCGTTGCGTTTAGGCTTAGTAGATTAGCTTCACTTCACTTGTCATGTTCGTGGTGTAACACTCGCCGAATTCTCTTCGCTATTTAAGCCATATGTAAACTTCACTGCTACTCCTGACTGTTTCTCTTGCCTGGAAGTCGAGACGTAAGGAGGGGGTAGTGTTACGAACTCGTTTTCCTTAAACTAACTACACTACTTACACTCAACTTGTAGTCTACACTTTATCTTTATCTTGTCACAACAGGTCACATGACTTCCCCCTATCCCTTCTTTCTCACAATCACATGACCAGACCTAGACTCCTATGATGTCAGACCACATGACTGGTCTAGACCATGACATCATAGATAAGAGTCTATTTTGCTATTGGTGTACCTTTTCTTATCTATCGTACCACTCCTACTATTTATTAGTCATGTATATTAGTCATGATCTTGGCACATGTATATATACCTGGGTGTAGCTACGACTGTCCCCCAGTCTAGCTCACTTGGGCATTACCTGGGATCTACCTCAGGCCTGAGCAGAATATCTAGTACTACTTGTTCCTCATTACCTTCGCCCGTGGTAACCACTCCATGTGTATCTCTTTTTCTTCTTCAAACATTGCTGAATGTCATAGTCGGTTCTAGTTCCACCTCGTCGTTGTCCCCCTCGGTCTTAGTTTAGGTCTTGTTTCATATGCCTGGTCCTACCTGGAACAGTCATAACAATTATTTTTGTTATGGTTCTTTTACTTCTCCTTTTACCTTGTACTACTAGTCGTTCTCTTCTCACCTACCACCATTCCTTTCCACAATCCCCATCTTCTACACTTGCCAGTAGGCAGTAACCACCATTACTTAGGTTTCTCTTTTCTCCTCACAGTTACATAATCTTACCTGAAGGGGTAACTCTTTCCCATGAACCATTACTATATAAACCCATAGCCACAGTCGATATTTCCTCACGCTAGTTCTCTCCTGTACTATCACCATCTCAAATCACAACTCGCTCTCCACTTAGGCTTTGCCTAGTGTGGTTCCTTGAGACTAGCTTCACTCGACCTCCACCTTCCTTCTACAAAGGGGGTAGTTCTTTGGGCATTGCGTCCCATCCTTGTTAAACCTTAGTCCATACTTCGTCGGTGCTCCAGCACCTCCTTGCTCTTCATCCTTGACAGTCTCGACCCACTGTAGAGTGGTCTTACCCTCGTCTTACGTGTCTTGTTGCTACACCTTGAGCAACTCCTCACTACTTGTCCTCATCGACGTCGTCCCCTTCATTCCAACCCTTGACCCTAATGGGTGTAGGTGTTCATCAGGAGCTATGCCTGGTCCTACCCAGAACAGTCATAACAATTTTCATATAGTGATTATTGTTACAACAGGACTGGAGGTGCACTGTTGCAACTGGCTACTTGTGGGTCTTGGAGTCTCATTGAGATGAGACCAGGAAACGAGGCCTAAGCACCAAGGTGGAACTCAAGTAGCCCAGACTATGATGCTCTGGTAATGATGGAAAGGTACATGTGCAGTCCAACTGCATGGGCAAGGATGGATGTGATGTGAAACCTAAACTAAGGCTCAAGCCATGGACAAGGTGGAACTTAAATGAGGACTGGTTCTGATGCCCAGCAATGTGTTTTGATGAAGAGGAGGAAAAGGGACACATGGAATGGATACCACAGGCAGGGGTAAATGGAGAAGTGAGTGACTAGATATCCCACTCAGGCCTGAGGTAGATCCCAGGTAATGCCCAAGTGAGCTAGACTGGGGGACAGTTGTAGCTACATTCAGGGTATATATACAAGTGCCAAGGCTATGACTAATACATGACTAATATATTGTGAGAGATGGTACAATAGATAAGTAAAGGTACAACCAATAGCATAAGGGGCTCTTATCTATGATATCATGGATCTAGATCAGTTATGTGGTCTGATGTCATAGGATCCAGGTCTTGGTCACATGATCATGGAAAAGAAGGGATAGGGGAAAGTCATGTGACCTGTGTGACAAGAATAAGAAAAAAAGTGTAACTATAAGTGTTCAGGTAATGAAGTTAGTTAAATAGGAAACGAGTTCATAACAGGATGAGGAGACTCTAGTGGTGGCCCAAACCTTGGGAGCACTGACATGCTGGCAAGTGAATATGCCCTAAAGGGTGTTCTAGATATCCCACTTCCTATGGCCTGGTTTTTAGATCCCAGATAATGTTGAATTTGTGGTGTTTTCTATCTTTTATCATGACACCACAAAGGCCAGTTAACTTTCTCTTCCCATGTCTTACACTTTTACTATAGGTCTTGTTGAGATGAGTGGCTAGACTTGTTCTCACTTGTTTAATCTTTCTTTATCTTATCTTATCTTATCTCTACCCTGATAGGATGGGGAGATAGGATAGATAAGGTGAGAGACAGATAAGATTATTTTGACACACTGTTGCTATGGTTACAGCATAGTCACTGTTACCTGTCATGAAATAACTTCTTTGTCATACTTGATATGAGAAGTGTTTCAGGTTGGCAGATGGTTGCTATGTTACTATAGTGCCCACCAACCATATCCTTTGGGGTTTTCCATGAAAACCTTGGGGATGTTTCAGGTTGACAGGTCATATTTTGATTGGAGAGTCCTTGGTTACAATAGTGCTTCACCTTTTCCCCAGTATTATCATTCTGGGTTTTAATCTTAATATTTACATGTATATAAGGAGGTGGATTTGGCCTTATGCCTTTCCCAGAAGAGGCTACCTATTACAGGCTAGTGAATACACTCCAAGTGACCTGCACAACTCCCTTCCTTTCTCTACTCAAGGAACTCAGCTCATCACCTCATTACTCTTCAGGTCCTTCAGAGGCACTGAGACAGAGGTTTCCAAGACATTTTCAAATACCTGCTTTGATGTGGTCTTGTCTTTCAATGGAAACAAGTACCTATATTGAGATATGGAAGAAGAGGAATGGGAATCCTGGTTGGTATTCAGTGGTTTCAGGAAGTTACTATCAGATGACATCACTGGCCTGACCAGTTTGGTAGCAGCTGCTTTGATTGCACATGGCCCTGCCAGCCAGGCAACCAGTGGGGGCATTGATTGTTACAAACTCATATTCCTTAACCTAACTATCCTAATGCATACACTCATAGTCTATACTTTTTCCCTTTTATTTTGTCACAATAGGTCACATGACTTTCCCCCTATCTTTCTTTTCTCATGATCATGTGACCAGGGCCTGGACTCTATGACATCAGATCATGTGACTGGTCTAGACCTATGATATCATAGATAAGAGCCTCTTATGCTATTGGATGTACCTTTTCTTATCTATCATACCATGTCCCACGATATATTAGTCATGTATTAGTAATAGTCTTGGCAAGTGTATATATACCCTGGATATAGCTATGACTGCCCCCTAGTCTAGCTCACTTGGGCATCATTTAAGATTCTATTTTAGGCCTAAGGGGGATATCTGAAATGAGACTTTACACTAAACTTAAGTACAGACAAGGTGGAACAACGACAAGAACTGACTATGATGTTCAGCAATGTTTTATGATAAAGAGGATAGAAAAGAGAACATGTGGATTGACTACCACAGGCAAGGGTAATAGGAGAGTGGTACTAGATATCCAGACTCAGGCCTGAGGTACAATCTCAGGTAATGCCCAAGTGAGCTAGACTGGGGGACAGTCACAGCTACACCCAGGGTATATATACAAGTGCCAAGACTATTACTAATACATGACTAATATATTGTGAGAAATGGTACGATAGATAAGAAAAGGTACAGCCAATGGCAGAATAGACTCTTATCTATGATGTCATGGTCTAGACCAGTCACATGATCTGACATCATAGGAGTCTAGGTCTAGTCATGTGATCATGGGAAAGGAAAGATAGGGGGAAGTCATGTGACCTGGTTGTGACAAGAGAGAGAGAAAAAAGTGTAGACTACGAGTGTGTAAGTAGTATAGTTAGGTTAAGTGAAATGGGTTCTTAACAATATCTAATACCACTCTCCTACTAACTTTGCCCATGGTAACCATTCCACATGTATCTATCCTTTTCCTCTCATTGTAAAATATTGCTAGACATCACATCCAGTTCTAGTTGTTGTTCCACCTCATTGCCACATTGGGCTTAGTTAGAGTTTGTTTCACTTGAGCTAGACTTCTCATGAGGTCAAACTTGCCCCAGACTTCAGGGTAGAAGAAGTATGAGCAATGCTAGAAGGGCTCTGGGCAAACACCCAGTAAACAGTTGCATATACGGTCATCCACCATCCAAATAAGGATAATATTGCTCTCTGCATAGTGCACAGCAGCCCCTCATCCACATTGCTGCAAGCATTGTTGCTGATTGGAGTGATGGCATTAAAAAACTGTCAGTACTCTGGTTCCCCCCACATCTGAACTAGATGATAAACTACTGCCATCTCAGGGATTACCTGTCCTAACTCATCAATGGCCTTCCAACAGCCACCCAGAAGTAATTAGTTTTTCCTTTACAGTTGTATATGCCCCCCTGCTCACTCTGATCCCTTTAAGACTCAGGAGCTGGAAGTGTTCCTTATCCCTCTAGCCTCATTTTACCCTAATGGAGACAACATAGTCCAGTTCACACACAACTGGCTCCAAGACATCATGTGGGAGAAAAAGATCAATCCCCACAACTGAATCACTCTAGCCAACAAAACAACTTGTTCTCTCTGACCCTCACATAAACTTCATACCCCCTATTGCTGCCCTCACATGATCTACTACTGTTATGAACTCATTTCCTATGTAACTAACTTTTACTACTTGAACACTTGTAGCTACACTTTTTCTTTACTAACTTGTCACAACTTGTCAAGTGACCTTTCCCCTATCTTTCTTTTCCCACAATCATGTGACTAGGGCCTGGACACTATGATGTCAGATCATGTGACTGATCTAGACCCATGACATCATAGATAAGAGTCTATTCTGCTATTGGCTGAACCTTTCTTTATCTATCATATCATGTCTCACAATATATTAGTCATGTATTAGTAATACTCTTGGCATATGTATATATACCTGGGTGTAGCTACAACTGTCCTCCAGTCTAGCTCACTTGGGCATTACCTGGGATTGTACCTCAGGCCTGAGTCAGGATATCTAGTACTTCCTCTATCATCTTTGCATGTGGTAACCATTCCATATGTTTTCTCGTTTTTTCCTCTTTGTCATAAAATGTTGCCAAACATCATAGTTGGCCTTGTCGTCATTCCACCTCATCATACTTAGGTTTTAGTGTATGATCTCATTTCAACTGCTATGGATAAACATGTTGGCATCATGGCAAGATGTGAAAGACAAGATTGATAAAATCTCCAACACCATCAAGGCAGAAGATGCCTCAAAAAATCTTGACAAGAAATTTGCTGACCCAGGCAAGTGGGATGGAAAGTGGGCTACCTTCCAAAAATGGTGGCTCTTCATCAAACTATGGATGTCCACCCAGAAATGGCACCCTCTCAATTTGGACAAAGAAAAGGCTGTCACCATATGGATGCAGATGGATGGAGACACAGCAGCCTTCACACACCTCTGGATAAGAAAATGTCTGGAGAAAGATAAATGGCCAAGTTGGGAAGAGCTAAAGAAGGATGTTGAAAAATATTTCAAAATCATGGACTACAAAGAAATGGAATATGTGAAATTGGAAAACATGAAACAGGGAAACTGCCAGACTGTGGAATTCCTGAATGATTTTCAATTTCTAAAAGAAGATATAGAGCTGAATGATGAAACTGCTGTCTGCCTATTGTGAAAGGTGATCGACTACAAGATCTACATGGCTGTATTTCAAGCAGAAGGTGACTTGGATTTCGAAAAAACAATTAACAACTATGCAGAAATGGGTGAGCACTTTGAGTGCATCAAATACAAATGGGGAATTTATTTCCCACAGTTTCAAAGATTGTCAGGGTATCAACCTCGATACACAGCCACTGGAACTCAACCTGGCTGAGGAGCTCCAATGGAAATAGGGGCACAACAAGTACAGCAAAAGCGACCATTCAATGGAAATTGCTTTAATTGCAATAAATTTGGCCACCAATCCTGGGACTGTCCTGATTCTCAGAAACCACACAATCCTCACCCTGCTTGCATCCGGGAATTTCATGATTCACAATATTCCCAATTTGATAATCCAGCACCATTCTGCCTGCATTATGCTGCTTGTCCTCTCCCTGTCACTCCAACATCCAATGTGCTCATCATATCCTCCCAAACTGCTTAGCCTGGTCAAGGCCACTTGCACTCTCATGCTGCCTCATGGAAGACTGCTGAAGCAGAGGCATACTGGTGAGTCCAACTCACCCAAGAATCCAAAAAAGAAGCTAAAAAGAAGGTTTCTTTAAACTAAACAAATCTAGTAATATTCGAGGTGTTGCTAGATCAGACAAGCTTTCTTTTACTAATCATTTTTCTTGTTTACCCATTGACAATCCTATGAACTCTGAGGAGCTAATGGACTTGAACTCTATTGAGTTAGGATTGAACTTTATTAGCAATACTTCTTCTCCTGTATTATTTAATTCACGAAGTCATGTAGCTGAGGGAGCATCCAGAAATGGCATGGCTGCCAGTAATAAAGCAGTGCTTAATTCTTCCACAAAAGAAAACAAAAATTTACATAAAGTACTTAGCAATGATATGGACATTCTCCACATTTACGATATCTATGAAACTCTTGAACTGACCAGCTTTGCATGGTCACAAGGACCTGTTGAGTTCTCCCTTGACACAACAGTATGTGGGTTTGCCATTCATGAAGGAAAATGGTGTTGGACAAAGATAGGCAATACTCCAGCCTTACTAGATTCAGGGGCAACACACATGTTCATTGACTCAGCCTATGTTGGTGAAAACAAGCTAGAACGAATCTCACTCAGCTGAGAATTTCATGTTCTCAATGCAGAGGGCTCTGATCAAGCTATCAGTCGCATCTGTGAAGAGGTGGCTCTCACCATCATAGTCAAAGACAAAAATGGAAACCCCCATGTGAAAGCAATTGATGCCTTCATATCATATCTGGGTAACCAGTATTTAATCATTGGTTATGATTGGCTCACATGCCACAATCCCAATGTCAACTGGGTTGACAAAGACATTATGTTCTCTCAGTGCATGGATTGATGCCATGCCAACCCCATAATAGAACTTTGGTCAGTACTGGCCGAAGAGGAAGAAAAACTAAAAACAGAAGTACCAAAGGAATACTGGAATTTCCTGGACATATTTTCTGAGCAAGAATCACATTGCATGCCCACCAGAAAGCCATGGGATCATGCCATAGAACTGGAACCTGGATTCATCAAGAAGAAGGGTTGTATTATTGTGCTATCAGACACTGAACTAGAAGAAGTTTGGGTATTTATTGAAAAAGAACTCGAGAAGGGATATATCTGACCCTCCAAATCGGACCAAACATCACCAGTGTTTTTTATCCCCAAAAAGGATGGTAAGAAATGTATGGTAATGGACTATCATTATTTAAATGAACATATGAAAAAGAACAACTATCCACTACCACTAATTCCTTCATTGATTGATAGGCTGAAAGGCATGGATATGTTCACAACCATAGATCTGAGATGGGGTTACAACAATGTTCATATTAAAGAAGGGGACAAATGGAAGGGCACATTCACCACCCCTATTGGAGCATATGAGCCCCTGGTAATGTATTTCGGAATGTGCAATTTACCAGGCACCTTCCAAAATATGGTAAACAACATTTTTTCTGATATGTATGCAGTAGTAGTTATCTATATCAACAACATCATGATATTCATGTCGAAGAAAACAAAAGAGGAACATGTAGAAGTTGTTTGAGAAGTTCTGCAAAGACTCTGCGATAACAACCTATATTTGAAGCCTTCAAAATGCTTTTTCCACAAGGATAAAGTGGATTATCTAGGAATGGTTGTTTCTAAGGAGGGGGTAGAAATGCAGAAGCCAAAAGTGCAAGCTATCACCGATTGGCCTACATCCTGAAACCTTAAACAACTCCAATCATTTTTGGGAATGGCAAATTACTATTGTTGTTTCATTCAAGGTTTCGCCAATGCAGCTAGACTGCTCAATAATTTAACTAGAAAAGATACCCCATATATATAGTCCGAGGAATGTGAAGCAGCATTCAACAAACTCAAAAACATCGTCACATCCACCCTGCTGCTTACATATCCAGACTCATCTTGACCAGTCCACATTGAATGCGACACCTCCAACATCGCTACTGGAGCAGTGTTATCCTATCAACTTGAAGACAGAAATTGGCATCCAGCCAGCTTCATATCCCACTCCTTTGACTCCACCAAATGCAACTACCTGATTTATGATAAGGAGTTGCTAGCCATCATTCATGCCTTAAAAGAATGGTGTCATCATCTCATTGATTGAGACCACTTTGAAATATGGACAGACCATTGTAACCTGGAGTTCTGAAAAAAACCCCAGGATCTGTCTTCACATCAAGCATGCTGGCATACATTCCTGATGGAGTACAATTACATCATATTGTACAAACCAGGATCCACCAATGGTCATGCAGATGCATTGTCCTGCCATCCCGACCATGGCAAAGCTGCAGAAGATATCAATAAAAACATCACAGTACTTCCACCTGTGCTCTTCACAAAGCAGGCTACAATTTCTCCTGAGATTTTTGATGAGATCATTGCACACTCTTTTGAACTTGACAAAGATCATTACAGGTATAATCTTGACTTGTCATTAGGTTGCTACAAGAATAGTTGCAACCAAGTTTTCATTCCTAAGGATCTGAGATCTGATATTATTAAACTCTATCATGAATCGCTGATCACAGGACACCCTGGAAGATCTCATATGCTCACCTCCATCCAATGACATTACAACTGGCAAAACATTGCCAAAGATGTCAACACCTTCATTGATCATTGCCATGGCTGTGCCACTTCCAAGTCTACAAATAAGCAACCTGCAGGAAAGCTTATTCCTTTACCAGCCCCCGAACATCCCTGGCAGGATATCTCAGTGGACTTTATTATGGACTTACTGGATTCAAGCAGATATAACACTATTATGGTTGTTGTAGATAGATTCTTCAAAGAAGTTGTATTTATCCCATGTACCAAAACATTCTCATCATTAGATATGGCTTGCATATTTAGAGATAATGTGTGGTGTATGCACAGACTCCCCAATATGGTAGTTTCTGACCATGGACCCCAATTTGTTTCAGAGTTCACTTGCTGTTATGACCAAGCCCCTGAGGGATTGGGCAGGACGTATGGAGCTGTTGCTCCACCCAGTGACAAGGAGCACAGTACTCCTAGTGGTTGGAGATCCTGGAAAGGAATACCAGGAGGAGGAACAGGGGAAGCCTGATAGATGGATAGGCAGGAAGGCATAGGAACCTGAGAGGGTTTGGAGGGAGATTGAAAGGCCCAGGAGGAAGGCTGAAGGATGAGGGGACTGCAGGGGAATTCTACAGGGGGTGAGGAGGGAGGCCAACATCAAGTTGGGACTGAGGTGGCTTTGGAAAGATGAAGCATGACAAAGGTGATCAGCCACAGGCTGATAGAAGGAAGACTTAAGGACAGTGTAGGGCTTGTAAAGAGAAGCCCAAGGTACAGTGAAGGACAGTGGTGATAGGAGACCCAAAGGAGGGTAGTGGTCACAATGCCAAACTGAGGGTCAATGAAGATGCACACAGTGCAGAGATAAGAATAAAGCTAGTATTGAAATGATGGAGGTAAGGACATGGGGGTAGGCAGAGACAGGACTAGGCATAGTATGGGAGTACTATGTCCTAAGTACTGGGTAGGAACTAGCGTAAGGAATACTACAAGGAAGACGTGAGTCTTATATAGTAAGGCGAGCATGGGAAAGTAGTATCCTGAGTAGAAAGGAAGAATAAAAGGGATACTAAGGTAGATCTTGACAGAGAGCCAAGAGGAGAGGTGAAGAGATCTATGCTAGAAATACAATGGACAACCATGGGTCTGAGAGTGAGAGATCTATAGTAAGAATACAATGGAGAGCCATGAGTCCAGGGTAGACGAGAAGGAAAGGAATAGGCCATATTAGGATATCTGGTGGTAAAGGGAAGGGAAACACTGGAATTCCATAAGGGGGACTTGTGTAGCACATGAGGAGAAAGGCAATCTAAGATGACAAACTGTGAGGTGGGTCATCGGAGACAGTAGTCCATGATCTGCACTTGGTGATGTGGAAATGGCTACAAAAAGGAAACAGTCATGTGAGTGAAAGAATCATATGATGAATGAAATGTAGTCCATGGGGTTCGGACACCGAAGTGTAGGAACAGCTATGAGGTCTGCAGTGTAGCAAGCATGGAAATGCGAGCTAGACTATGAGATGAAAGAGTAAAAAGGGAAACAAATTGTAAAACTCACGAGCTTTGCAAACTGCTTAGGATCAAGCAGAAATTATCTATGGCCTTTCATCCACAAACAGACAGACAAACTGAATGGGTTAACCATGACCTTGAACAATACCTCCACCTTTACATTGCCAAGAAACAATCTGAGTGGGCTGAGTGGCTCAAGCTGGTCCAGTCCCAGCACAATAACACACTCACTTCAGCCACCAGCATTATTCCTTTCACTGTAACCCACAACTACACCCCTTGAATGGGTTTTGAAAATCCAGCAACTTCTCATCAGTTCAGTCATGACCTTGTTTGCTCTCACGAGGAAGTTCACTCTGCCCTCAAAGACACATGTGCTAAAATGGAGTTAACAGCCAATTCATCTAGATCAGCAAATCCTGATTACCAATGGGCCAGCAAGTCTGATTATCTTCTTCCAATCTTATGCTTCCTTACACCTCTTGGAAGTTGTCCCCAAAATGGCTCAGTCCATACCCCATCACCTGTGTCCTTCCTAATGTAGTTGAACTGTGCTTTTCCACTTCCATGAGAATTCACAATGTCGTCAACACATCTCATGTCAAACTCTATAGAGAACCACTTGACAGGCAATCTGTGATTCACCCTGACCCTATTGTGGTCACTAAGGACTACCTCATAGAGTATGAGGTTGACTCCATTGTTGATTCCCATTTGAAGTGCAGGAAGCTCGAATATCTCATTCATTGGAAGGGTTGGGATGTAACTGACCATACATGGGAGCCTGAAGACCACTTGGCAAATGTGCAGGATGCAATTTGAGACTTCAAAGCTTCACACTCCTCTGCATCTTGTCGTGTTCATGGTGTCTCTCTTGTGGAGTTTCACTTGCTATTTCAGCTGTACAATAACTTCACTGCTACTCCTGACTGTTTCTCTCACCTGAAAGTTGAGATGTAGGAAGGGGGTAGTGTTACAAACTCATATTCCTTAACCTAACTATCCTAATGCATACACTCATAGTCTACACCTTTTCCCTTTTATTTTGTCACAACATGTCATGTGACTTTCCCCCTATCTTTCTTTTCTCATAATCATGTGACCAGGGCCTGGACTCTATGATGTCAGATCATGTGACTGGTCTAGACCTATGACATCATAGATAAGAGCCTCTTATGCTATTGGATATACCTTTTCTTATCTATTGTACCATGTCCCACGATATATTAGTCATGTATTAGTAATAGTCTTGGCAAGTGTATATATACCCTGGGTGTAGCTATGACTGCCCCCCAGTCTAGCTCACTTGGGCATCATCTAGGATTCTATCTTAAGCCTAAGCAGGATATCTAGTACCACTCTCCTACTACCTTCGCCTGTGGTAACCATTCCACATGTATCTATCCTTTTCCTCTCATCATAAAATGTTGCTGGATGTTACATCCAGTTCTAGTTGTTGTTCCACCTTGTTGCCACATCAGGCTTAGTTAGAGTTTGTTTCATTGGTGGCCTATTGGATGGTCTGAGCATCAATACCTTTGCACACTGGATTTCAGGCAAATCTATCTTCTTGTTGACCAAAGTGGCACAAGGATCTGATCTTGAGGGCTTTGGTAGTACCGCCACACCATTGAACTGGACTCATTTGCCTTTATTGCCTGCACTGCATTCAGCTTGGAAGGTGGCCCAGGCCTGAGCTAAAAAGGGTTGGAATTCTGGTTTATCCATGTCACATGAGGTGGATACTTGTGTGGCCATCATAAATTCCATGAGGTCTATGTCTAATACAGCATCCCCTTCTGGGCATGACAAGGATAGAATACCCACTGTCATGTGGGGTGATACATCCCTAATGCAATTAGTGGATGATGAAGGTACAGAGGCAAATGATGCAGTAACTGCAGCCTTTTCAGCCTCAACCTTGTCCACACAGTCATAGATGCAGGTGGTTCCAGGAATACAGGGGATCCAGCTACCATCTGGAAAGTAAAGGTGACCATCTGGGCCTCTGACAATCTGACCAGTATTGATGTATTCCTGGAATCTAATGCAGGACTGGGTGAAGTGCCCAAGCTCATCACAAAATGTGCATGTCTTGCTGGCCATAGCACCTTGCTGTCTACTCACGATGAACTCTTGCTTAACAACTGGCATCTGAGGGAGTGTAGGGGCCAGAGCTGTCTGAATGATGGGATGGAAGGGGTAGTAGGTCAATGCTGCTGCTGGTGCAGCTACCAGGACAGATCCAGCTCCATGAGTGGGAGCTAGGGCTGGTGCTTGAAAGGCTGAGCTGGTAAGGAGGGATTTGGTGGTGGAAATGATGTTGGCAATGGGATATGGGTCTTCCAGGTGAATATCTGATTTGATGATGGAGAGCCAGTGATGGATGCAGTCTTTAATATCTGAGGGAAAGCCAGAAAAGAAAAAGAAGTCTCTCTCAGTATCTGAGAGCTTTCTGGTGGTGACAAGGAGGAAAGCAACTTTGGTAAACTTCCAATGGTATTCCCCTAGCTCATCCTGGTTTCACATCAACTTCACCTTATACTCCTGTACAAGGTACTGAAGGTCAGCTCTGCAGTATTGATTGTTATCCTCACATCTGGGACATAAAACCTTGACTGCCATTGCAAATGCATCCCAGTCTGCCAGAATAGCATGGGCCTCCTGTAAGGTTTCCCATACTTCCACCTCTTTGAGATCAGCATACCACATTGCTGCCTTGATTTTTCCAGCATCATCTAAACCAGCTGCAATTCCTAAGATATCCATATCTTTTAAATAACAAGGGAGGAGAGATGGGGTTTTTCCATCAAAATGAGATGCATTCTGAGTTCCTTGGAGAGGCATCTGGATGGGATTCAGGTTGGTCATTGCTGATCTTGGGTTGATTGCTGGGGTAGCTGGGATAGGTGATATAACTGATACACATGGTGGAGATGATGACTGGGAAGTTGAAGATTCTGATGGATGTAGTAGGAAGGAAAGAGACTGTCCTGGGCTTGACTCCAGTGATGGGGATTGTTTTGATGGTCTAGAACCCAATGTGCTGGCCCAAAATTTTCCAGGGGATGACTAAGCTGGTGTTAGGGTTGATGGGGAAGTATTTGCCAAAGATGGAGATTGATTCAGGATATGAGGCAAAGAGTGAGTAAAGGCCCCCAGAATGCAGGAGTTGAATGAGATCTCATCAGGGGTATCTTTAGGATTATTTCCCAAGATGGAAGTAGGGTTGGACCAGAGAATGGAGGAGGTGATGCCTGATTGCAATTTCAACTGATCTGATGAAGAATAATGGAATGTTCCTGGTATCCTAGGTTTGACAAGTTTGGATAGGATATTGGATCTGTCAATGTCAGTACCCAAGCTGTCAGGTATTGAGGCTGATGACCTGGAACACTCAGTATCATCAGTTTCAAGTGGATGGAAAAAGTTTGAATCCTTGGTAAGTTCAAGGTTTTGTAAGCCTTCTAGTAGCTGCTCAAATTCTTGTCACTGTGGAGTTGGCTTGAGGGTCCTTCTCTTCAACTCAACAGAATCCCTCACAGTGGGCTTCAGTTGAAAAAAAGATACCTACTCCAGAATGTAGAGCAGGTAAGTATAATAAGAAGGGGATGCAATAGGTTCAACTCCAAAGGGATTCTAGAAGAACAGAAGCTTTGAAGGGTAAAGCTCAGGACTTACTGACT
This sequence comes from Sutorius aff. eximius, assembly GCA_038088915.1. NCBI lineage: Eukaryota > Fungi > Basidiomycota > Agaricomycetes > Boletales > Boletaceae > Sutorius > Sutorius aff. eximius. Next base: position 16,363 of record JBBPJV010000366.1, read on the forward strand.
CTCTTTTAGTGTCAAGGTAAGCAACTTGAACACTCCTGGAGCAGGCAGGCAGTGTTCTGGGTTATTGGAATGTGGTATGTGTTAAAGTTGCAGCAGAAAGGATGGCAGAATAGTGTAAAATGTGGCCCAGGCACAGTTTCTCAGTTGTTAGATGATGAGTGTGGAAAGATGATCCTATTTTGGGCATGAGTACAAAGATATACCAGACCCAGGCTGTTCTGGGTACCAGAAACACTACCTATGATGTGAGGAAATGTATGTAAAGTAACCCAGCTGAAATCCAATGGTATGTAAATATGACACAACCAGGCCCAGCATTGTACTGTATTCATAGTTTTTGAGAATTAAGAGAATAACTCACCAACAGGGGGATAGGGACATGTGGAACAAGTGGAACAGACAATTAGAAGAGGACCAAGAGTGGACTGAAGTGTGGTGGTGTACACAATACATATGCAGGGAACTGGTGTTTCCTACACCACTCAATAACTTAACAAGGAAAGATACACCATATATATGGTCTGATAAGTGTGAAGAAGCCTTCAATAAGCTAAAAAACATTGTCACATCTACTTTGCTTCTTACATATCCGGACTCCAAACTATCAGTTCATATTGAATGCAATGCTTCAGATATCACCATGAGAGCTGTGCTCTCTTACAAACTCCCTGACAGAAATTGGCATCCCACCAGTTTCATTTCACACTTGTTTAATTCCACTGAACACAACTACCCAGTCTATGACAAGGAGTTGCTCACTATCATCCATGTCTTAAAAGAATGGTGCCACCACCTCATCAGTCAGTCCCATTTCAAAATCTGGACAGATCACCAGAACCTAGAGTTCTGGAAAAAACCACAGGACCTTTCCCCTTGACAAGCTCAATGGCATGTGTTACAATTTCTTTCCATCCTTACCTTACCAGCCTCTTTCCCCTATCCTTACCTTGACCAGAGTTTGATTCCTATGCACTACATTTCTTTTCTCCATAGCCATACCTTCCACCATGTTCCATCACTTTCCATTTACTAAGGCTATGTTTCCTTCCATCACATTCCATACCTTTCAAACCACTGACCAAGAAACTACTTGGCATGTTCTCCCTCATTCTATCAGATTCCATATCAGTAGTATAAGAACCCTCCTGTAACCGCTTGGAAACCCCCAAGCTAGATCTCCCTAAAATCTATCTCTTGATTCCTTCCTCCATCACTAGCCTCCCCTTGAACCTCTGAACAACTTGTCCCTTGTATTAAGTGGACCTTCTATCCTTGAACCTCTGAACCCTTAAACCTTTGTTGCCACCTCGTAAAGTAGGCCTCCTCCCTTGAACCCTTGAACCTCTGTCCCCAATTAGGGCTACCTCCATCCCTATCCAGGCTGGTCATGACAGCATGCATTTTTGATGGAATACAACTACACCATCATTTACAAACCTGGTTCTACCAATGGTCATGCTGATGCCTTATCTCACCACCCAGACCATGGTGATGCTGCTGAGGATATCAACAAAGATATCACTGTGCTTCCCCTGGCTGTTTTTGCAAAACAGGCCATGCTTTCTCCTGAGATCTTCAACAAGATCATTGAATACTCATATGAATCTGATGATGACCACTATGGCTATGATCTCAATTCCCATCTTGGCTGTTGTTACAACTGTTCCAGGTAGGACCAGGCATAGCTTTTGATAATCACCTACAATGAGCAGGGTCAAGGGTTAATGTGGAATACATTGATGAGTGTAAGGACAATGAGGAGATGCCTTAGGTGTGGCACCAAGACATGTTCTAGGGATGAAATGACTACTCTACAGTGGGCTAAAGATTGTCAAGGACAAATGATGAAGGAGGTGTTATACACTGATGAAGTAAGGACAAAGTCTAGTCAAGGTTGGGTGTTACAATTTGTTTCCTTTTTACTTCTTTCATCTCACAGCCTAGCTTGCATTCCTAATGCTTGCTACCCTGTAGACCCCTTTGGTTTCCCTTTCATCTTACAGTCTAGCTTGCATCCCAATGCTCACTATACTGCAGACTTCATAGCCATTCCTACACTTCAGTGTCTGAATTTCATGGACTACATTTCGCCCATCATGTGATTCTTTTACTCATGTGACTATTATCCTTTTTGTAACCATTCCCATGCCACCAAGCGCAGATCATGGACTACCATCCCTGATGACTCACTTCATGGTTTGTCATCTTAGATTGCCTTTCTCCTCATGTCCCACACAAGTTCCCTTTACAGAATCCCAGTGTTCCCTTTCCCCTTTATCACCAGATATCCTAATATGGCCTATTCCCTTCTTTCCATTTACCCTGGACCCACAGCTCTCCATTGTATTCCTACTATAGATCTCTTATCCTCAGACCCATAGTTGTCCATTGTATTCTTAGCATAGATCTCTCTGTCTCTCCTCTCAGCTCCCCATTGAGATATACCTTAGTATCTCCTTTATTCTTTCCTTCCTCTTACAGATACTACTTTCCCACACTCACCTTACTATATAAGACTCGCACCTTCCTTGTAGTATTCCTTATGCTAGTTCCTACCTGGTACTTAGGACATAGTGCTCCCATACTTGCCTAGTCCCATCTCCGTCCTTCCCTCATGTCCTTATCTCTGATACCTCAATACTAGCTTTTCTCTCTTCTCTGCACTGTGTGCATCTTTGTCAACCCTCAGTCTGGCACTGTGACCAGCACCATCCTTTGGGCCTCCCACCACTGTCTTTCCTGGACCCTTGGACTTCTTCCCTGAGTCCCTTATGATCATTAAGTCCTCATCCTTGTCAGCCTGTGGCTGCTCGTCTTCATCGTCCTTCATTCTCCTGAAGCCTCTTCCATCCCAACTTGATGCTGGCCTTCATCCTTGTCCCCTGCAGTGTTCCTCCTGCAGTTTCCTCGTCCTCCAGCCTTCCTCTTTGGCCTCCCAATCATTCCCTGAACCCTCTTGGATTCCTACACCTCCCAGCCTGTCCATCTAACAGGCTCCCCTCGTTCCTCCTCTTGGTAATCCTTTCCAGGACCTCCAACCTCTAGGAGTACTGTGCTCCTTGCCACTGGGTGGAGCAACAGCTCCATACTTCCACCCAATCCCTTAGGGGCTTGGTCATAACAAAAGGAACTAGTGTAGTTTGATGACACTTTCCAGCTGTTGTATCCCCACTCATTTTCCTAGATATTTGACATCTCCCACACTCTCTTTTGACCTCCCTGGAGCCATGCTTGATGCTGGCTATTCCCCTTTGCCCTTTCTGGGATTTTTCTTTCAGATTGCATAGCGATTGTAGCCAAATATGCTTTCCACTGGCATTCCCTTCCTCCTGATCAGACAGATCTTAATAGATCTTGCTTCCGGCACTCTCCCACGATCTTCCGAAGCATTCTGCACTCCAAGTCTATCTTAGATCAACTCGGATCACTCAGATCTTTGTGTCTAGACTTCCCTCCCCAGACATACATTTCTCCATATCATAAAATGGAATTCCTTTGATCCTTCGGAGCTAATCCTACTATAGCCCGAAGTCCTCTGGTGCTGTGCACCTTGTCTACAGTCATTCCTTTCATTCAGCACTTCATGTGCTCTAGAGTCATATGAGTCATTGTCATCTGCGACTACCTTTTGTTCCACAGGACATGTGCAATCATGTAAAACTTGTTGAGACTAGCACTCACCCCACACTATTCATACGGTCATCTGCCATACAAACAAGGATAACATTGTTCTCCCCATAGTGCACTAGGGGCAGTTCTGTAGAATGATAGGCTACAGCATACTTCATGAGGAGACGATACGTCCTCCCAGGTTGGTCACTATACCTGTCAATGAGTGTCCATTTAGGCTTGAATGTTTATCAAGTCTGGCAATCATTCCACTCGACTTTGATGTCTACCCATAGTGTAGTTCTAAGTCTTCACTGATGATTTGTCCCCAGCTGTCTGCTGGTATCTGAGACCCTTTCGGCCTGCTCTCTGCAACCTCATCCCCTTTGGTGGATCTCTTCAGGGCTCTAGCCCAACTCCAACATCCTGGATATTTCCCCAGGAACCCCTTTTGTCTTCTAGGGCTGTTCCACCCTAAGTCACTCATTGAAACCCATCTACACCGACAGGCTGTTTGCCCAAATCACTTTCCTTGAAACCCTTGACTTCGACAACAGTCATCTGGTCTCCATAGCCATCCCAGATTAATGTGGACCCATTGGATCTCTGTTTCCCTGGACACCTCTTGTCCTCTCTGAGGCTGTCGCCTCAGTCCTCCATGGGTGTTCTATCACCTTGTCCTCCCTTCAATTCTCAGGCTGGCTGCCCACTTTCCTTCGACCAGCAGACCTCTTCTAGGTCTCTCTTCCATGTCCTCAGCAAGACAATAAACTACCTGGCTCTGTGTTTACGTCCTTGGTATGACATAAAACTGCCCACACGTCCTCAGTAGGATGTTAAACTGCTTGATTCTGGTTCTGTCCTCAGTAGGATAGTAAACTGCTTGAAGACATCCATACCACTTATGACGTTAAACTGTGCTGCTCTCCAATCGGGTTTAGGAGTTGAAACTGTACCCCTGACTATCCTTCATTAGTCTGGAGATCACTGGTGAGGCCGATCCCTCACCATGGCCAGTAGTCTTGCGATGTTTCTGTCCTCTCGTCTGAGGACTTGTCACTCAGGAAGCCCATTCAGCTTATTTTCAACCTTCCTTCCCAGGACATCTCTTGTCCTCAACCACTGACTTCCAACAAAAGGAACCTCAATTTCCTAGGAAGACTCTCAGGATTAATTCCAATTCTAGCCAACTATCTTGTCGACTTTTGTGACACTGACTAGCCATGACCAACATCTGCGATGAGTGGATGTATAGGAAAATCCTCTAACATGCTTTGCTGCATGATAGATTCCACAACTCAATGGCAAATGTCATCTAGTACACATGACCTACGACACCATGGTCACCATTCATTCGACAACCCAGTGTCAATTTCACGGGCATTACATTCCTTTATCCCATCACCATTAATTTGGAAGTCCACCTTCACTGTTAAGTCAGAAGTACCCTTCACCAGTAATCTGGAAGTCCACCTTCTCCATTCACTTGGTAGTCAACATCAACATCAAGTTGAAAGTCACCCCTTCACCATTAAATTGAAAGTTAACCATCACCATTCAATTGGAAGTTTCTGGCTTATAGCCCACTCTTCACCATTAAAATGGTAGTATTTGGTCTTTGACCACCTTGAACCTGAGGAGTGTAATTCACACTAGCTCCAATACTGGTATTCTTGCAGCATTCTCTGACTCTTGGTGCTTACAATCAACAGAGTCCTTCCTCCATATTGTAGTTCGGTTTCTCATCATCAAGGCTTAACCATGATCAGTCACCACCTCTGCTTCCCTACCAGCTGCACTTGACCCTTCTTGACTCCCATTTGGTCAGATCTCATCGTCCAGCCCACTGGATCTTAGCAATGATTGGAAGCTGTTTGCTCCCCAACCATCGGAAAGTCCCTGACTTTGCCATGCTAGGAATGTGCACTCTCCATGCTGCGATTAGGTCAACCACTGGATTAAAAGATACAGGCTTGAACCAACCATCACAGGATCCTGGCAATGCTGGAAATACTGTGTTTTCACTGTCAGAAATCCCCTAGATTTGCCATGCACAGAAATTGGTAGTAAATTGGTAATTTCTACTATTGGTTCAACCTCACACCTACTAGACCCATCTGACTGGATCAATGCCTTATTGGATGTTCAGAGTTCATCCCCTTAGAAAGGGGGTACATTTTAGGTTTCTGCATTCCTTTTCACAAATTTTCAAGACCCACGGACTTTGTTCCATTCAAGACCCACGGACTTTGTTCCGTTCAAGACCCATGGACTTTGTTCCATCCTCAAGACCCATCAGACTAGAAGAAGAACATTAAGGTTTTTTTCATAAGTTCAAGTACCACCGGATGGGCATTGTCCCAACTCCTTGACACTCCCTAGTTGGGACTCTCTGGAATTCCTGATGGAACTCTGTGTCTTGATCCAGAAGCTCCTGATTTAGAGCTTACTTTGACAGGAACTTTGATTTCCTGATCCTTCGCAACTCCATATGGAACTCCCACCTATGGAACCCCTAGTCCGACCCCTCTACCCTCAGAACTCCACATCCTATTAAGGACAATCTAGATCTAGACAGAAGATATAAAGACCTCCTGTATCATGAACCTGATGAGCACAATCATGCCTCGCTCCCCTCAACACTTTGGACCCCAGGTTCTTCCCCTCTCATCTGAGGAATGACAATGCTGCATCCGTGAAAGGCTATGCTTCCAATGCAGGTTACCTGGACATCCCACGAACCAGTGTACGGCGTTCCCACCTAGGATGACCATTTACCAAGACAGGACCTTTCAAGAGTCCTCCCCTCTGCTGCAATGAAGAACCAGACATGCTAGAACTCAAGCCAGTACTACTCAGGAGTACTTTAGAACTCCGACTTCATTGCATTCTGACCCCATTGCCATGTATCAAGAAATCCAGCAAACCTTGGAATATGTTCACCAGACACTATTACTACGTCTCCTCCCTGCCATCATATGGGAGCATGGTGACCTTCAACCCGCTGACCTCAGCATGGACCCTAGGGACTTGATTCGTACATCCCTGCTGCACTTGCCCTTTGAGGAGCTCATCCCCAACACCATCACCTTGACCCTCAACTCACCCCCTCTGACCCCTTGGCATGAGACTGGTTATGCCAGTTCAGCACTGCCATGTCTCGGGTCTATCCCTGAAGAGATGGACTCGACTCAGGGTTGCCCCACCAAGGCAACCACCCCTGAGTCCTTATAGGGCTTCCACTGCACATGAATTGTGCCAGGATGTCTGCCATTGATGTCCATGGGTGCATAGGACCGCATCCTGGCTAGCAGCCTTTATTGCGTACCCAGCTCCCCTGATTGAGGTATACTACACCATATCTCTGTTTCTTACCGCCCAAGGAAACATTAATCTCACCTCTTATGCCCAGTCCACCTAGGATTGGTTTGACCCCAGTATAGGTCAATTCCGAGCAGGATCTTCCTCCCCAGCCTTAGACTTGCTGACTCTACCTATAGGATAGACTTCTGTCCTTCTGAAGACTTCGCTCCTAGTCTCCCTGACACTCTGGTGGTTAGGAAAGCCCTCAATCCTTCAGGAAACCCTACATCACCCTCACCCCACTGCACACGGTTTGTGCCAAGGCATCCCATCCTTTACATGCCTGAGCAGAGTGGCCTCTGCTTGTGATGGCAGCCTCATGCATAACCATCTGTCCTGGCTGCTAATCCCTCATGGTTAGCCATCCAATCATCACCCCTATGGACATATTCTTCTTTCCAATCCTTCCTTATGGTTGGACTTGACCTGATTGGTCAACTCTGGATCCACACCCCTCCAGATCCTCCACATTCCCTGGTGTCACCTCATGACTGGACACTTCCTCCCAAAGATCTCAAAAGATCCTAGGAACCGCTGCACACAGATTGTGCCAGAGTATCTGTTTATCCCCACAGGTATTCATGAGTATAGCAGCCTGTACTCTGGTCCACAGCCCTTGCATACTGGACTGTCCTGGTCACAAATCCTCTCTATTTGCTACCCATGCTACTCCCGGGTGTCCTCTTCATCCTCACTTCTCTCCAACCAAGAAGTACTTGGCCTATAGCAAAGCCAACTCTGAGTTCATTGTCCCTGAACTCTCCATCACCCCCACCATAGACTTCCTATTGGCAGAACAAAACTCTGACCTGAGATGCACTTAGATGCAATTTCCTTCCTCTGTTTCTCTATTTAGTTTATACGTCCATCAACCCATCATTGTACCACCTGTAATATGCACCACCACCTGGATCTGGACGTTGATCCACCACTGAGCATATCCGTCCTCATTTTGCTCATGTGCCCATCACTCATCCACCAATTGACACCCTCAACTCCACTACTTGGACCCTGCCGTCTCCATCATAACTCTCAGCATTCCCTCATAGGCCATCGTCCATCCCCTCTATTCTCTGACCAGGCATTGGTTCGCCCTTGGTCTTCGTGTGGTAGCTCAGAATGTAGAAAGGAGGTAATGTTACAATTTGTTTCCTTTTTACTTCTTTCATCTCACAGCCTAGCTTGCATTCCTAATGCTTGCTGCCCTGTAGACCCCTTTGGTTTCCCTTTCATCTTACAGTCTAGCTCACATCCCAATGCTCGCTACACTGCAGACTTCATAGCCATTCCTACACTTTGGTGTCTGAACCCCATGGACTACATTTCACCCATCATGTGATTCTTTTACTCATGTGACTATTATCCTTTTTGTAGCCATTCCCATGCCACCAAGTGCAGATCATGGACTACCATCCCTGATGACTCACTTCACGGTTTGTCATCTTAGATTGCCTTTCTCCTCATGTCCCACATAAGTCCCCTTTATGGAATCCTGGTGTTCCCTTTCCCCTTTACCACTGGATATCCTAATATGGCCTATTCCCTTCTTTCCATTTACCCTGGACCCATGGCTCTCTGTTGTATTCCTACTATATATCTCTCACCCTCAGACCCACAGTTGTCCGTTGTATTCTTAGCATAGATCTCTCCATCTCTCTTCTCTGCACTGTGTGCATCTTTGTCAACCCTCAGTCTGGCACTGTGACCAGCACCATCCTTCGGGCCTCCCACCACTGTCTTTCCTGGACCCTTGGACTTCTTCCCTGAGTCCCTTACGATTATTAAGTCCTCATCCTTGTCAGCCTGTGGCTGCTCGTCTTCATCGTCCTTCATTCTCCTGAAGCCTC
>JBBPJV010000367.1:0-25160 GCA_038088915.1 Sutorius aff. eximius
GTTTGGGCGCACCTGTTGAACAGACCTACCCTGTTCGAATCGCGCACATGTTTGATCTCGCTATTCCGCAACTTCTTCGCGATGACCGGACGTTCGACAGCTGCTTGGTACCGATGTATATTTTTCGTGAGACATTAGTCTGCGGAGTACAGGGAAAGTTCGATATAGCCATTTACGCTGGCAGCAAGTCAACTTGATGTTTGTGTACTTCTTGATGGCGAGCTGTTCATGATAAGTTAACGGGCGGAGGGTTGACGGGTGATCCTTTGACCATCCCAGTAGGGATGGCTGTTGGGTTTAAGGCTAAGCAATGGTGACTTTCTACGCTGGGATGGAAATGAGGTGAAAAGCGTTGCTCTGAGACACGGAAAAAGGGAGTTCCAGACTATAGACGCTATCGTTGGCAATATCTCCCCCAACGTAACCATAGCGAGCGTGCCGTAGGTTTCATGTGGCATGAACTGGGGTGAATGCAGTGAGCCCGGGTTGAGGGCGGGGGCCTACAGACAGATCTTCTGAGCGGCGCACATTCAGATAGCAGAGCGTATCGACCATCGGGATCGAACCTGAGGCCCTGTCCCCACACTTGAGTTTGCGCCGAGCTGGATTGCTCTTGAAGGAGGCGTCCCAACCACACTGCACCATCTTCCTCACGGACACGAGATTCACCATTGCAGAGGGTGCGTACAAACAACCACAAAGGAGCAGCGGATGCTCCCTCCCCCCGAGAATAAGGACCACCTCACAGTCGCCACAACTTGCCATATGGAGCTCCCCGTGATTCGCCGTTTTCATGGGCGCGGAAGCATTCAGGGTATATATGACAAACAGCGGCCGATCACTAAATGGGATGTGTAGTCATGCCTGAGAGTGGGGCGCCCGATCCCTACTGATAGAACCCCCTCATCTTAGAAGTGAAGATCGCGAAAGTGCACCACGTCTGGCTGCACTGCCATAGCAAAATCCGCCCTTTGAGCTAGCAATAGGAGGGGTTGTCGATACGATAGGCGGGACTGGGGTGGCCTTTTGCAGTTCCTGCCCCTGCTTCTCTTGGCCACACTTCTTCTGCCACGGTGCTTGTCCCTCGCACCCACCCCCCGCCTGACAGCAGTTCCGGGTGCTATGAGTACCTTGTGTTCCTTGCTCAACACAGATGGTATTGGTACAGTAGGTCCTATCTATATTGTTCTTGGTCCGCTTCAAGCCTGTCGCATGCTTCACTGTGCTGAGCTGGCTGGATGACTCCGAGGGGGATGGGGATGAAGTAACCGCCACATTGGCATATTCGGACCCTGGTCCAGGCTTCAGACTCTCATTGTGTATTTACGCCGCCTTCTTGAGAATCCTGGTTGCAGCTATTTGAAATGTAAATGCCCTATCTGACGAGGGCGGAGCCTGAGGGGCAGCAGTAGGAGTCCATGCTGCGATCCTGAGGTGGAATGGGTTGGTCCCTGATTCTCCAGTGCTAGTCGGTGTCTGCACTTGCGACACAGGGTGGGAATGAGCTGGCCAGGTAGGCCGTGACTCTGCGTCCTTTATTGCATGCTGCATTTCGTATTCTATTGACCTGCGAATAGCTGGCCAAAGTCCGCTCGTTGGGAGACCTTGAAGAAGGGCATAGATGGCATCAGGATCGGATGGGGGGCTCCCATCCGCAGGAGACGTTCATTCAAGGACGTGTGGTCAGAGACGTGCTTTTGAGCATTGGATGTTCCATTCACATGTAGCCAAGTGGGTTCTTCATGAAGCATAAACTCAGTCAAGATATCTTGAGGTTCATAGAGTCCTGCCAGGATCTGTCACATCTCGCGAGCAGTGCTCCCATCAGAAAGGAAGGATCTAGGGATCGTACTGATCTTGCGGGCTACAATAGATGCAGAACTCCTGTCGTCCTTCAGCCATTTCCTGATTTCGTTGGTTTCCTCGGATGTTGGGTAGCCACGGGCAGTGGCGTGGGCATATAAGAAATGTGTGTAAGGGTGTCGTTCGGGTCAGTGCCTGGGGTGACGCGATTGTATGCACCTTCCCTGCGAATAAGGTATTGTATCTGAGTGTGCCACTCATGGTAGTTTTCTGCCCCGGTCAACTCCGGGATTCCGTCAAACCTTCCCATCTCGGCGTTTAATCCTAAATGCTCGTTCGTTGGGCGCTCTTCTCGGTGTCTTTGGCGTTTGGGTGATTTGTGAGCTCGGTTAGATGTTACTCGGGGCTCATAACCTATAGTTACACTGGCATTAGCTCAGTCTCGCAATACGAACTAAGGAAGAAAGAGCAGGCGAGAATTTTTTTGAGAAGTATTAACCACCACGTGTGAAGGCAAAAGATTCATAACATGTGAGAATATGGCAGACCGGGGAAAAGAGGCAGGCAGACACGACGTCCGAGAAAAGTTTCCATGGTGCAACATATTCAAGGCTCGTGAAAGCTGAAGATTGCAGACAACTCCCTATCCCTGTTCGCTCGTAGACGAAATAGAATTGCAATGGAAGGAGGAACATACATGGCTATGTGACTGCACTGCGACAGGTGTCGAAATTTGCAGACAATGATGGCGGTGAACGACCTTCACAGTGCCTAGTAGCATAGAGTCCGGTTCGTATCGGCCTTGTTGATTTCCTCTTCCATGGCTTGCTCCCTGAAGATTTCAGACGTGCGCAAGTCCCAGCCAGGGAAGGAATACCATTCCTAAGATCGTTGTAGTTGGAGCAAATAATGTCATGGATGCATTGTCACAGGGATTCACTTTGGGTTGGACAACGTCAATGACCATCATGTCTTTGTACTGATCCACCATCTCGACGAGGTGGCGTGCGGCGATAGTAGCCTCGTTGATTTCCTCTTCCATTAATTAGTGCAAACATCATGAATGCATGGTAGTAATGGGAACACACTTGAATGAGGTCAGTGGCCACCTCTTCTTTGGTCTGCTTGATGGCAATGTCAGAGGCACGAGATGCCTAGGTGGTACCTTCCATGAATCAAGAGTGAAGGTCTCGTGAGTGAGAATACTCCCACCATGTTAGCAGCCTCAACATACCATAGCGCCGTCGGCGGGAGAATTGTATGTGAGTATGCAAGAGATAGACTTTGCTGTTGTCTGAGGACTCTCAGGTTGACCTCCGACCCACTTTGTACCCCATCGCAGGTCAAATGAACAACCTTGCCGGTCCTTGAACCTGGTGAGCAAATGCAGTGACCCTCGGTATATCAGATCATGCCAAATGATGCGCTCGTGTGAGGACCAAAAAAGTTTCCAAGGTCCTTGTTGTCGGCATGTTAGAGGATACAAACAACCCCCCTCAAGTAATGCAGGAAATTACTTATGGGAGATGGACGCCAAACTCAACACTTACAGACTCTCTTTTGCAGGATTCAACAACCTCATCATTCGATGACCTCAGATCCTTTGGCGTGACAATTCACCCACCGCACCGCTCACTCCTGGGATCCTTTTCCATGTGTGTAGGTAACATGTTGATAGCGTTGCTTATAACTATTTCTCTTGCTTCTGTTGGCGGGGGAATGATTCTTTCCACTTACTCGGCGGCACGTAACATGAGAATATTTGCATCAACGGCGAACCAGCTACCTTGCGACGGTGGGGAACGATATAGTTTTTTTAACCTATTCTGGGTCCCCAAGTATCGCATGGGGGTCGCGGAGAGTAACAATCTACCACTATCAATAATTTGAACAAAAACCCCATCAACATCACTATTTTGTGTGATCGGCCCAAGGACCGGCCGATGGCCATTCTCGACACCCCGCGGACCAGTACCTATCTGATGATATTGACAAACAAGAGTAATGCCTTTGCGTGTCGAAAGATTGATTCCTGCAATCGTTGGCGGTACCACTGGAATCTTCATATCGCTATAGTTCGACTCCGAGACTCTCAGAGTCGCATTGCTTCGCCCGTGAGTATATATACCCTGGAGTGCTGCCTGCCGCTCTCATATCTGGAAAATAGTAACACAACTCGCCATTGCTGCCTACCCAATGTAGGTGAGATTCAGCTACATTCACAGAAAACACAGCTATGCATGTGACTACGGTAAAGTCACAGGCATGAGAACAAATATTACAACTTTGAATGCTTAGTAACAGACGACCTCGGCAGCAGCGATCCTGTGAATTTCCTGCCTAGCTTACTCCCTGAGAGTGCGCGCCGTCCCTCCCGACTTCCAATATAACGTAGTTAGCCCAAACATTACGAATGAATCGCAACGGGGACATACAGCTGGGCAATGGAACACAATCAGAGGAGCAGCCTGTTCTTTGCCTTGCTCATTGACATTATCCGAGGCTGTGGTCAGCCGCATCGAGCCAACAGGCCCATCCTGAAAGTTTCGTGTATGAGAGTAGTCATCCAGGTCAGGAGGTTGGCATACAGGGCCATGCTCGTCGGCGGATTGCTCAATGACAATGTCGGAGGCACGAATTACCCAGTCGAAACCAACGGCCCATCCAATTTGGCAACCTGCACGCACCATAGCGCTTTCAGTGGGAGATGTTGTACGAAGGGATGTAGGGGGTAGACGTTGCTGTTGTCTGAGGGCGCCATGCTGATCTCGAGCCCATTTTATACCATCGCGGACCAAATACCTGTGCTTTGCCTTCGACCGATCCGACTCATTGAATTTCTATCGGCCTTACTGCGCTCATGTGACAACGTTCAATATTGTTCTGCGCCTCATTCGGATCAAGAAGCTTCGTCATGATGTGAAGTCTTCTGGGGCGTAACATGAATTCGAAATGTGGATTATTGCAGAGTATCAATGGGACCTGTTGCATCAGAACAATCGAATGATTCCAATTTACGTTTGGGCGCACCTGTTGAACAGACCTACCCTGTTCGAATCGCGCACATGTTTGATCTCGCTATTCCGCAACTTCTTCGCGATGACCGGACGTTCGACAGCTGCTTGGTACCGATGTATATTTTTCGCGAGGGATCGGTCCGCAGAGTACAGAGAAGATTCAATATAGCCATTTACGCTGGCAGCGAATCGTCTTGGTGTATGTGTACTTCTTGATGGCGAGCTGTTCACGTCAAGTTAACAGGCGGGGTTCATGAGCGACCCTTCGACCACCCCCAGTAGAGATTACTGTGGGGTTTAAGGCTCAGCAATGGTGACATTTTACACTGGAATGGAAACGAGATAAAAAGGATTGCTCTGAGACGCACAAAAAGGGAGTTCCAGACGAGAACTGTCGATAGTTCGTCCATGCAGGGAAGAATACTATGGGTGACTGGTTCTCAGAGCCTGAGAGGTCAGACGCCAACACACCTATCTTGCAGTATCCGGGGATCTTGAGAATCGTTGACTGTCGGGGTGGAATGGAACCCCGTAATTTTTTTCGTCGAGAGGGTGGTGGTGCCTGTGGGCGAGAATTTGCACTGCAATTGGGAACATAGGAGTGAGAAAATCAAGAACCCATCCTGCAGTTGTTATCTCACTACATGTAGCGCCATTTATACGAGGGATTGCAACATTTTGTGCTGTTATCGGATACTAGGCTCTGGGGAAGAAGCTGGCCTGTTGCTCGAGTGGGACGCACAATCAGCAAGAGTATCCTGTAGTACTCCTCGTTTTGAAGTGTAGAACTCAAGAGTCGTGGTGATGGCGAATTTATGACCGAGATATCGTTTGATTTATCACGAATGGGTACGTTCTGTCTTTTACTTACCTCCAGCCAGCTTCAACCAAGGGTGGATTGGTAGACAGAAAAGGTGCTTACATAATCTTCCCTCTCCTGCTGCGCCTCCACTGCTTCGTTTTTCTGAGCCCATGACTGATTCGTTTGCAGATCTCTGGGCGTCGTCGGTCCCGACCAAGCCGACTCCACAAAAACCACAAAATAAATTTGGTTCAACTCATCCACCTCGCAGACAGCAGTACGACACCTTTTCGGTTCTCTCCGCATCGCAGCCATCTAGTAGACCCGTCGTGAACAACCAGCCCAACGATCGGCAAGCCCGACAGCCCCAGCCAGCTTCAAATGGAGGGGATGCGTTCAGCGACTTGTTCACTTCTTCGCTCGATGGCGCTGCAGCCGGTCGAAACCCAGACCGGGTCAACATGACCATGGCCGAAAGAGTCGTACTCGCGCAGAAGGCAAAGCTGACACAAAATAACGCCACTTCTACTCAACTCGGACCTGCCAATACCTCCACGCTTTGGGATGGACTCGACGCGCTGGCACGACCGGCGAGTTCCAGCCCACATCCACCCGTGTCTGTGCAGGGAAACGCGACGACACGCGACAGTCTTGATTTCGAGTTGGATAGCGTGCACACGGCCAAGGCTGTATCGTCGTCGACGTCTCCTCCGAATAACCCTACGATCGAGAACGACGACTGGGGTCTCTCCGAATTCAGTTCACCAACCCCGTCCGAATCGCGATCTGCATCTGCGCCCAGCAAACCCGTATCGAAGTCGAATCCAAAAATCCTGTGGGATCTCGACGAGTTCGGATCTTCAGGGCCACGGACATCCCAACCGTCTTCACAGGCGCCGGCTCGTTCGCTCACAGGTACACCTGGTGATTTTGACTTTGGGGATCGCGAGGACGGGCTCCTTGGGGGCGATAACTCGGATGTGGAAGACGCGATTGGAACCCGCGACCATCCTCTCGGACATGCAGAAGATGATATACTTGGTGACCTCAGCAAGCCAGTCGTATGTTACCTCCATATATGCGCTGTGAACTGCTACTGATGTCTGCGCATGTACTCTAGTCCCATTCACCTTCTCCAAATCCATCCGCATTGACACGGGCCCCTGCTCTTCCATCACGTACAGTTGCTTCACCTCCTCCACACATCACCGGCCAGCTGGTCGAAATGGGTTTCTCGCCCGTTGATGCACGTGCTGCCCTTGCGAACACCATGACCGAAGACGGTTTTGACGTACAAGCTGCAACAGAACTCTTGCTCTCCCAAGCGGGACAGGATGAATCTTCACGACCATCTCCGCCCCTACCTGACCGTGAACGTCGCAGAACTGGCGACCGAGATGGGGACAGGAGCCGTCGGGCCCGTCCACCACCACCAACACGTGCTGACGTTCATGCCCGGGCCTCCGACCCATCTCAGCCTCACTCGCAGGATATCACTGCAGAGAAATTACTATCGCAGGCGAGTGAGATCGGTCGTGGCATGTTTAATAAAGCAAATGCGCTGTGGAAAGAAGGCAAAGAGAGGGCTGTCAAGATGTATGAGGAGAGAGCCGTTTCTGTCAACACCACGAGTGGTGCATCAGCTTCGGACGGCAGACCACGATGGCTGCGGGATGGAGACCGCGCGGGTGGTGAACGGCAACGACTGGATCAGACGGTGGGTCCCAGCGTGGTTCAAAGTGACTTCAGGGACGATGAAGATGGGGAGCAGAGAATGGTGCAGAAGGAGAGACAGCGCCCTCCTGCACGTCGTCCTGCACAATCCCAACCTCAGTCTCCACCTCAGCCACCCCTTGAGCCGGAGCGCGAACGCGAAGTTGATCTCTTCAGCGCCGGCTCTCCTACCACTGCCTACCAGTCTCCCTTTCGCCGCGGCAAGCCCAAAACGCAAGCTCCACCGTCCTCCATCCCATCATCTCTCTCTGCACATATGCTAGCTGTGCAATCACCTCCCTCCATGTCATCTGGCCCATCGACATCGCGACGGTCGCCTGAACATCCACGTACATTCGCCGCCACCATAGGTTTGTCTGCGCTAACCTCGTCCACGTCTCACAAATCCGCAGGAACGGACGCATACAAGCGGGGTGACTTTCCTGTCGCTCTGGCCGCCTATGTACGCGCATTATCTGCGCTTCCACCGGAGCACGTACTACGACTGCCTATCTTGACCAACGTGGCGCTCGTACGATCCAAGGTTGGTGAGCTGAGGGAAACGATCAAGGCGTGCGAGGAAGCAGTTGTGATTGTTCGGCGGTTCGTTGGCAGTGCAAGTATGGAGGGGGGTGCGGATGGGGTGTCGTTCTCCGGGATCGAGTCAGATTTCGACGAGAAGACGCCAGTGGAGATCGGGACGGGCAAAGTGAACATTTCGCTGCAGGGTGATGCTGTATCCAACGGGAACCTGCCCACGTCCGTTGATCTGGTCGAGGGGCTTTCGAAGGCATTTAGGCGACGCGCGGAGGCGCTGGAGGGTCTCGAGAAGTGGGATTCTGCGCGAAGTACGTGGGAAGCGCTTCTTGGTTCGGAATGGGCTGGCGCTGGTATGAAAGGGGAAGCAGTGAAGGGCGTCGGAAGGTGTCGAAGGATGGTCGGCGGCGGTGGCAACGGTACAGGTGGCACGGGCTTCTCATCAAAATCCGGCTCTCCAAAGCCCAAAGCTAAGCCTACATCTCGCCCACGCCCCAAACCCGCCCAGACAACGAAATCTGTATCTCCACCACCGTCTGCCGCACTCACTGCCCTCCAGTCCAGCCATGCCACCCAGCAAACCGAAGACACTGCCCGGCTGGCATGCAAAGACGCCGTGGACGCGCGCTTGGCTGCATGGAAATCTAGTCGGGAGGGTAACATCCGCGCGCTCCTGACATCACTAGATGAGACCATACTCTGGCCCGAGCTCGGGTGGCGTAAAGTTGGAATGTCAGAGGTGGTGAGCAAGGGACAAGTCAAGGGGGTGTATATCAGGGTGATCGCCAAGGTTCATCCGGACAAGGTAGGTTGTTGGGCGTCTGGGAATGCGGACAAACTGATAAACGGGGGTGACATAGCTGAACGCGGGGAATACAACGGTGGAGCAAAGGATGATCGCGAACGGGGTGTTTGGAGCGCTGAACGAGGCTTGGAACGAATTTCAGCAGCAACAACAGTGACACCTTTTCCGATCGCTCGTGCAAGTCGGCAGGACTGGATCTTTGAGTTCGATCTATTTGTTGAGTGTGTTGTGCATTTACGTATAGAGGACCTAGCTGGCCTGAGGGAGAAAAGGTGGTGCATTCTGTTTATTCCTGGACTTTTGCTGGTGTGCTCTTACTACCAGGTTAATTTAGATCCCTTTCTTACCTGCGTTTACTGTTCTCTCCGCGCGTGCATTCACTGTTTGTCCCCTTCCGTCTGTCTGTATACCTTCAGTCATTTGAAGCTCAGCGCTCAGCGTCCAGCCTTGTGACTGCAATGTGTCAGGGCAATAATCTGAGTGGCGTAGACGACCAAGGGGTGTAGTGCCATCAACAGATGCTGACGAGGTATTAGGAAACCCCGCACGGTGCGGCCCTCAGAAGGGATACTGACTCGTGAACTGAGCGCGACGGACGACACGATAGCAACACGATTTACAAGGTCAACAGGTACAAGATACTAATGCATACAATGTTTCTCTCAAGGGCCTCGCCTCAACCCTGGTCACTGCAACGCTTTCTGGATAAATTCCCCTGTTCTTCTACCGTAACAATTTCAGCGGCTGTTTATCGGGCTCCAAACCCATCACTAAAGGGAGTCCGATCCAACTGAACTTTGCATGATACAGCGGACGCACCACCGCAGGCGTCTTTTCGGGGCTTGAGGTGTTGTCTGCTTGGGTAGCCCCGACGTCCTCTAGAGCTTGCTCCTTGACGATATCAGAGGCATCCATCTTCCAGATTCGTATGCTTTCTTGCCACCACTGGGGCGGGCATTATAAGACTCAGGAGTGGGATCTGGGATGACCGAAACGACGTACCGGGATAGTAGCTTCAGCGGGCTGAGTGGTCGGCATTGTGTGCTATATAGCAGGCGATAGATGACGTGTGTGTTAGGACGTGTGTATCAATCCCGCCAGGTAACCGTTCTTTTAGTGTTCCAGGGATTCAATGGATGCATTATGATTCCGACAGAACCATCACATTTATTGTGAGACGGGAAGCTTGACATCAAGGAGCGGACATAAGGGGATCATGTGATCCTCGATCCTGAGCGGTATTATGTGGAATCAACCATATTGGACAGAATCTAGCCAAGTCGAACGTCGACTAATCCCCACAGAGGCCAATATTGTTTCGCGTTTTCGTTCTCGGCCCACGGCCAAGCTTCTGGTTCTGGTAGAGCGGATATTACGGATCTAAACTCGAGAAAACGCTAGCATTGCACATGATGCCTATCAGATGCCACACAGGGGCACTCGGCGTATCTGACGTGTTGCAAACGTCGGGATGAACATCCGAGTATCGTTTGGAAGTTAACTCCTTTACTGCTTTCGGGACGCTACCAATGCGATCGAACTTCTTGGGATCGGAAATACCCAACTCGAGGGAGTATGCCAGGTCTCGTGGCCTGCAACTGGCCCATGATTCACGGTAATGACTGTGCGACGGACACAATACACCAGTTGAAATTCAATTCATATGGTCGTAAGATACGATGAGCGAGAAAAGCGACCCGAGCACGCCTGTAATATTTCTGTTCAGAATCTCGGCCTCCGTCACTGCCACTCTTTCTGGGTTTGCTCTGTCAGCTGTGGAAGTACAGCGGGGGGCGCTGAAGGACCGAAACCCATCACTTTGAAAGCCCTGCAATTGTATGCCTCTCTTGTTTTAGAAGTTTCACTCCGATAACATCGATTCCAGTGGTGGTGGGGTAAACCTGGGTTCCGCATCGTTAGAGAACGAGCCTTAGAGGAGTCTACTCAGAGGGGTAGCCTTTTCTGGCCTGTTGAACTGTATGTCTCTACAATTATGGACACTTGCTTCAAATGACGTTAGTTTCAGCTGCCGTGGGATCTCCCTTGTAGGGCTGTTCCTGTCGCAACGCCTGGGGAATGGACTGCAGAGCAGCATGGTCCCACTAATAACCATACCCGTTGTTCTGAAATACACTGAATATCGGCTCCCTCAATGTCTTCGGTGGTGCCCACGGCTCCACAGTCGATATTTGCGCTTATTGTATTGTTTCAACATGTGAGCTTGAGTCATCCAGTGCCCGTCCCGGCGCTCGAAGTTGGGAGTCCAAGGCTAACAATCCTAGGCCAAACCGCCACTTCACCGGGCACAAGGGTCCTTGTACTTTGACGGTTGTTTCGGTCAACATTTTTCTCAGTTACAAAACAACTTGTCGCACCTTGTGCTTGTATGGACTTGGGCGGCACAGCCTGCGCAGTCCAATAATGAAGGTGGGTGCGCTGCTCGGGAGCTGTCCGCGGAGACCTGGATAGTTCCTACTCGGATCGGGGTTCAAACCTTTTCCCAGTAATCGTTCTTCTCTTGTTTCAATCACCGCCATTTCCATAAACACCAGCACTAGCGGGGATAAGTACTACTGGCGGGTGGACCCGCAAGATCAATGACTCGGGGTCAAAGATTCTGATCGAGCCACATCCCATCCCTTAAGGGCCGCCACATCATGCAAGTATGTATCAAAACGGTGCAGCGAATAATCTACGCTCCTGCCCTGGGCAAACGGCACCTCCGTTTGGTGGATCTGATGTTGTAGGTCTTACATAAATCCTTGTTGTGGAGGGGATAATGCTCGTTGTACCCCGCAACCTGCTAAGCCGATAAGAATTCTACATGCTCAATTTCCGGCGATCTTACCCCGGGTTGCCTTTTCACGCACTGTACGTACACTTACGTTTGATGGGAAGGATCGATCAAATTTCAAGCCTGGACGGCGGGATTTGTCCGAATGCGTCCCGGCCTTCTTGGCCCTGGGCTCCAACTAGGCCGGTCAATATCAATAGAACCAACTCGGACACGCAATGATTTTGTTCCTCGGGCGCAACAAGTATGGAAGCCGAACTCCGCGGTAAGTGAGGGAAATTTTCCGCGATAAGACGTCTAACCCCATAACTGGGAGGTCATATAAGCCTGGCTTACCGCTGGTCGGAAACTGACGGGTTCCGTCAACAAGTTCGGTCATGCCAGTCATCACTCAAGACGTATCTCTTATCCCCGTGAGTAATTTTCCTCGCCTTTACACCTCATGGTATCTGACAACCATTACATTGCAGTCGGGAAACAAATTCAAACCCCCGGTGAAGCTACTCGGTCATCGCGAAGCAGACCGAGAAACGTACCTATGGTACATCACCGAGGACGAATACCTCAGACTCAATCAAATCTTTGTTGGCCGTGATTTCCAGGAAACAGGGTTGGGCGGGACCAGAGTGGTTGGCCTTCCATCACCTTGTGAAGGATGCGGCAAGTATACTGAATTCATTGACTGGTTTGTCGCCCTCCCGAATCCCGAGCGCTACAGTTGAGATCGTACTAAGTTGTAATTCTGTGTAGGGTATGGACGGCGCTCCGGAGAGGGGTCCACACGCGCGAATTCATGTTCAATTCACTCAAGAATGGACGCCAAGGGGCGGAGACAATGCATGACGTGTACTGCTCAGAGTGCGGTCGACTCACACCCGTGAGATCCAGGAACAATGCAGAGGGCGGGAAAGAAGCACCAACTATTGAGCTCGCCGAGGTGAGCAGCACGACTGGGCTCAAGGGCGCATATTACATAACGCGGCCTCTCGAAGCCGCTCGATCGTTCCAAATATGATCTGATGCCCGACCAAGTCGAACGCAAGGCAGAGTTGGCAGCTGGAAAGCAAACAGACCCGAATGTAGGACCAGGAGTTTTCTGGTGTTTTCTTCATTTACCAACGGGATACCCCACCCTTTATAGCCTGTGACGTGGGGTAAATGGTGGTTGGATAACACGGGGAGCACGGCCGCATACCGAGCTCGGATCGCCATGGAACAAGCTGAAGCCAAGCGCGAGGTTGAGAAAGGCATGACAAAAGAAACCAGTGGCCTGTAACACGGTACTAGCATGTATTTGTCTCGTTCGATTCGACCAATGGCGGCGCAAGGGAATTGGACACTCCGCTCACTGAGCATTCGCAACATTTCTGGAAGGCGCAGATCGGTTACCCAGGTCGTAAATTGGTCATCGTCGATTTCGAAACTCTCAAGTGTGGGGTATGTAGTACAGCATACGATGTTGATGTGGCTGTACATTGCCATGATTGTGTGCAAACGCCTCGAATCTCCCTCAGTTGCTGAATCCACCTTGGAGCCGGCCACTCGTAGCTCGGACCCAGCTGCGTGTAGAGCAAGTGTGGGCCGCCATCCGAGAAATCTGACGTTCTTTTTCGGTGGCGCTCTCGGTGCAGCGAACAGAGCACAATGCGTTGCATAATTGCATGTTTTTAGTATAGTCTCCCGCATAGAAGATCTGGAGTTATTCCCTGAGCGTAACCGCCAGGATGAGGGGCACTAGCGTGAGTACACTAAATGCATTCCACACTAATAATCGCTTCCCAATGTTATCGTGCGATGGTCGTACATTTTTCTGCTTTCGGTTTATCTGCGCGATATCACCCATTGTGTGAGCTATGGGCGGTCCTTCCAGATACGACGGTTGTCTTGTTCTGCGCAGAGGTATAAAGGGGGTCTCGAATTCTGCGGCAACCTCTTCAGCGTTCTTGCGCACCAACACCGTTTATCACCTGCCTACGTCCAACACAATTTCGGAATATGGTTGTAGGTATGTCTCTCCCGCGGAAACCTCACTTTATTGACACCTGGGGCTGGAAGCACACTGCTTCTGACATCTTGAGGGAGCAAGCTTTGCATGAGCAAACTGAGAAGCAGCTTGAGAACACAGGCGCAGCTGTATGCCATTATCTCTCACGACGTTTCCGACGTTGCTGATCCCCACCCCAGCCCATGTGGCCTATATTCATAGACTGGAGCTCTGATGCGTCTGCGATCGTGGAGGAACAGGCCTTGGAAGAGACACAGATTGTCTCCAATGCCCCGGGATCAAGCCTTTGAACGATATGACTGTCGTCATATCCTGTAATAGTATCTTGTGATTGCACGGTGGTGCAGTCATCGTTTTGTAACTGGGGAACGTACATAGCAATAGTGAGTCGTTGTATGACATGTCCTTGCGAAGTACATCAATGGCCAACTGAGAACAGCACCGTATCCAGCATGAGAACTGTAGATGGGATTGGTGACGCCAGTGTGAACTGAGATTGACCCGTAAACTAATCACCAGAATCTAATCTCCACTCATACAACTGGAGAGTGGATGCAATTTGTGACATATATGCTCGCACTGCGTCAGTGGCTGATACGATTCTCATTCTCTTCTACACGTGCTTTGGTGTACTCGCGTTTCCATACTCCATTTCTATTCATCACCAAGGGTTCTACACGTTTCCCCATCTCACCTTGCCGGCCAAGAAGCTCCTCTAGATCTTGCCCATTGTGCAGCGCAACAGCTCATTCCACCTTCCATACCGAGATCGCCTTCTCCGCTGCAGCGAACCGAGCCTCTTCCTGGCTCGCATGTCCCCTCTTTTCTGCGCTCGCACTCACCCCCTCTCGTCCCTCTACGGTGATCGTACAAATCACCAGACCTTTCTCCTCCGCGTAGTCATACGTGATCTTATTCTGTGGTGGACGTGACGCCCAGACAGACAACCTCGAGACCGGGTGCAACACATCCACATCGTCACGCACGATGCGATCCAGATGGTTTAACACGCCCAACGTCCAAAGGAGCGACTTCACGGTGTCCATGTTGCCCTTCGAGTCGAGGTAGACAGCCCCGATGAGACTCTCGATCATGTCGCTGAAGAGTTTTGGGGCCTGCAATCGCGTGAGTGCTGCCCAAGGAAACGTTTCTCCCGTCGCCAATGCGCTCTCGATCTCGTCCTTGACTTTATTGTAGCGATGAAAGACGAGCTTTTGGTCTTCGAGGATGGCGGGGCTCGAGTGCTGGAGACATTGGAAGAGGCGGATGGTATTCGTCTTTTTTTGCATGATGATCTTGCCACGTGGCCCAGGTCCCGGCATGCTCGCGTCGACCTCGAGCGAGTTTCGAAGGCAGATGTACGCGAGGAAGTGGGTGTTCACGACGGCTGATTTATGAATGTGGATGTGGTAGGGAGTATACTTCTTCCCAGGATATTTGTACAGGAAGTCGGCGACGATCATATCGAGCAGAGCATCCCCAAGGAACTCCATGCGCTCGTACGACATTGTCCGATCGTCGTACTGACAGCTTGCATGGGTGAGGGACTCGACGAGCAAGAGTTTTCGCTGGAACGTGTATCCCAAGATGCGTTCTACGTTGTTCAGCTGCGTCGACACCTCGTCTGAATGTTCGACATGGGATAATGCCGTCTCAACGCATTCCGGGAGAGTGTGCCAATCAAGTTTTAGACCAAAGAGTTTGACGCACGATACGCCGAGATCAAACCCGCCGTGGAGGTAAGCGGCGCCAATAAGAGCCTCCACGACGTCTGCCAACATCTTCGTCGACAGTTCCTCAACCTCCTTGCGCGTCTTGCCCCCTCCAACCACTGGTTCGTCATTGGTTTCCTCAAGAGAGTTCTCCGGAGCCAACGCGGGCTCCTCTGGTAACGAGAGGTATAACGGCTTGAAACGTCTGGGTGAGAAGCGTGTACGGATGATCCATCGGAATATGGTGAGTCGAATAGCTTCTTTTGCAAGACTGGAGTTCGCTACCACATGGTCCTTGCGTCTCGTCAGATATCCTTCGTGCCACGATAAGTGGGTGGCCATGAGGTTCACGGAGACGATAAATTTAAGCACGGCATCTCCAAGCGACTCGAGGCGTTCGTAGTTGATCGGGTCTTCGGCGACGGGAGCAGTCAGTGCCGTCGTAAGGAGTAGAGAGGGTATCTCTGCGAGAGGAGCGCGGGGGAATAGATTACTTTTGAAAGACCTGACAATCATGGCTGTCTCGAGGCGACGGAGGATCGAAGGGATGATCGTTCCATATTCGCATTCCGTCGGAGACAGAAGCTCAAAGTAAGAGTACTGGGGAAGGAGGAAGGACGGCTTTCGCGTCGCGTCGGAAGCCGGAAGAGGGAGTAGGAAATTAGATCGCTGTGGGAGAGGCTCGACCAAGAGGAGAGGATATGTGATCGCAACTTCTTCGAATCGCGAATACATTGGGCGGGCACATATTTCTGCTTCCTCTTCCTCCGCAAGTTTCTCGTGATGCCAGCTGACGAAGCGATAAAGCCTTCCCCAGGACCGGCCATCACGAACCCAAGTCAGGTCCGTTGTGTATCCGTTCTCTGAAACAAACGCCTGCGCAGTGGTAGAATGGACCCTCTCCGAGTCCACCTGCCCCTCCAACTTCATCGCCCAGTTACGCCGTGACGACCATGTATCAGCATCAGGGTCCGCGTTGATGATAAATAGGTATGCAAAGTCCAGGCGCCGCCATTGCAATCGTGAGCCACACAGACTCCAAAACAGCCTCCTCGTGCTCTGTTGGGCTGCCATCAGGTCTTCTTGGGATAAGTGGACAGGTTTCCGGGAACCGAGTTCGACCCCCATCCTACCCCTCCGTGGATGATGCAAAATCGGCAGCTCATCCGCGCTAAGCAAAGGAATCTCTACGCGCGTCAAGAGCGTCAGGGAAGGAAGGCCTTCGACAAGGATTTCCATTGACCACCAGTCTTCTCCGTCGCCCGAAGGTAACCACGGATTCAGCTGGCTCGTCACGGAAGCCGTCCCGTCGCGTTTCTCAATCTCTTTCAACATGTTCTTCACCTCCTCTTCCGCTTCAGGCTCAACGAGGCTCGTCAGGGGAAGTAAATGGTCGTTGAGTAGCCCAGCTTTGTAGAGATTGAGATAGGCTTTAAATGCAACGTGTTGGTATGCGGACCGCTTCGAGGGGTATATTTTCTCGACGGTGTAGACGCGAAGCTCCGGGCGCAAGGCTTTGGGCAGAGTTAACGTACAACCAAAAGGCCCCTGATACTCCGGGACACGTTGTTCCTCGAGAGCATGCCAGCCCTCGGGTAGATCGGGTGGATCGATATCATAGATTGCAAGGTGGTTGGTATGCCTCGAGTTTGGAAGCTTAGAGCAGAAATGGTTGATGTGCGAAACAGCCGCCTGGAGAGTGAGCAACGCCCTGGAGGATGAGAGCACCATTCGCATGAGCAAGCGGTCTTAAGAATCGCCAAACGCTTACCCCGTAGACTCAACCCTAAACTCGCATGGATCAAAATCGTCGTCGGTTTCCAGGGGAGGCGAGGGTGGTCTCTTGACAGCCTTTCGCTGAGCGTTGTATTGCGCGACCATCTCTCTCTCTAGCTGTTCAAACTGCAGGATGCGCGCGTTATCCATACCTCCGCGTTCGAACATGAGGACAAAGGTGCTACGTTTCCTCCTCGCGCGACCCCGGCTCTGTGCCCAACTTGCCATATTGTTAGGGACGTCCCACCGAATGACGTTTCCACACGCCTGGATATCCAGACCTTCCTCTGCAACTGCAGTTGCAACGATAAGGTTCTTTTCTCCAGATCTAAAGTCATCCAACGTTTCAGCTTGCGGTTGTCGGAGTATCTTCCGCGTGATATCCAGGAAGGCAGTGCGGTAGGAGCTCTCTGAGGAACCAAGAAGGCAGCCTACCCTGAACAAGTCTCGGTCCTTCGTTAGAGGGTGATGCTCGAGAACCGCTGCCAGAGCGAGCACCGCGTCCCTCCTCGTGACGAACACGATCCCACTGTATGGTTCGTTAAAAGATTGCGCCCGTTCTTTCTCTTCTTTCAATGTTTGGATGAGGACGCGGAGCTTGTCCGAAATACCATCCTCGATGGACTGAGGCTCATAGGAGACAGGCGTAGTATTGATACGTTTGAGATGATCAGTGAGATATGCCTTTTCCCTGGATCGCCACGCAGTCGCAATTCCACTATCCGGAGATGCATTCTCGAGGGCCATCTCGACGACACGTTGGATGTACCAGTCCGTTGCCCATGGGCCAAGGTCGAAACAGATCTCGTGAGCGGTAGTGAAGAGATCCCTGATACCCTTGTGTGTGTATGAAGACTTTTTCAAGATCGTTTTGGAGAGTTTTTGATCAAGACGAGTTCTCTCGGACCCAGGAGGCATCTTTGCTAGCTGTTCGCGGAGGGAAAGGACATAGGGGTCCCGCTCGATATCCATCGACTCTGCCACACGCTTGAGTGCGTGGAAGTTCTTGGAAGGCAAGTAACATGTTCCGTATGTCCATGGAACGCCGTACAGGACGTGTCTAAACTCTGGTCGGTGAACGTATGCTTCAAGCTGATCACGGTGCCGCCTTGGGCTACGGATGACGCTATCAAGGTTCCACTCCAGTGTTCTAATATGAATGATCAGAATAGTTGGCTGATGAGCTTAAGCGGAGTGATGTCCACCTAAACGCCTGAGCGGCATCGCCACCAAACATGGGACTGGCAGTCAGGCCAAGAATCATCGGTCTTTCCTCCCTGACAGGCCCATGGCTATTGGCTCTAGTGGATGGTCGGATAGGGAGTTTAAAGTAGAAGTTTCGCATGATACAGTTCATCGGGTGATCGTCATTCGCGTGGTGGGCTTCGTCAAAGACGATGAGCCCGATCTCCCGACCTAGATTGACGTATCCATGACTAAGAGCATCGAGGAGAACCTGAGGAGTGGAGACGATAATGCGGTTCTGCTTTATAACAGCCTTCCAAAGGCTAGGATCAGTCCACTGTTTTGGCTCTAGGCCACCATGGATGAGGCCAACCGATCCAATCGCCTTTTGGATCACGTTGTGCTGCTGTTCGCAAAGAGCCACAGTTGGTGCAATGAACCACGAGACCTTTGTGATTGCTGATAAGTTACATCCCAAACTAAAGTGGCGATGTCACCTTGTGTGGCCCACGGTCGCACTCAATTTTCATGCGTAGAACCGCAATATGGGTTTTGCCTGAACCTGTATCCTGCGCGATGATGATATTTTCGACCAAGCTAGCATCCAACATCTCTTGTTGATAGTTGCGGGTGATCACCTCTGAATCCGCGGCATGTGGCGCGGATGCGGTTTGAGCGTCGCCCATCCTGAGGGAAATAGGGAGGTACAAAAGGCGCTAGCGCGGCTCTGAGAAAAACAGGCATCATGTAAATGCAGGGTGTCTAACAGTGGGAACACGGAGTGCCTCACCTAGTGGTACTTACTATCACAACAAAGGTCAAGGGTAAGAAGCGCCAGAAGGTTCAGCTGTGCATTAACCACAAGTAGTTCGCGCGGGAAATGTCGAAGAATCGAAGCGCGCCGGATATATCCAGGAAAGATCCAAAGTTGTTGCTACCAGCGATGACGGACTCGAGAGCCAACAGATTAGAATGCCCGTGTGTTGGAGAACGAGACGTCGAGCGGTAGAAAGATACACATATACTTATCAAGCTCGCAACAGAAAAAAACTGGGAGTGATTTCGAGAAATCCCAAGCATGCCAGATATTTCCGTTGCCAAGTCCTGAGTTCAAAATTCGCACTGAGTTTTAAAGTAAGGTTCCAGGCTTCCGGCCATAGTCATACCCACTTATGCACGTATCCTTGTGCAAAGGCAGCACCTCTGGATTGCAAACATGGTGCAGGGTTGAACCATACCAATGACTATTTGAGTTTTGCGGTTCCGGGTCTGCTATTAATTTAATTGGCATTTTGCGGCCCTCCCGAGAAGTGTGCGTGTGAAGGATATTCCCTATATAATGTTTCTATCGCCACTGGCTGGCTTTTTGTCAGCCCAACAGTACAAAGATTGGCCAAACTTTATAGCCTCTCCAGGTTGTCATTCACCTTGTAAAACCCTGTTCCATTTCGGCAAGGGTCCCCTGCGCATGTCTCTGTCAATACCGCTCTCCCGCATATCACCCGTGGCCGCTCAATTTTTGACTGAAGACAGACGGTCACATTCCCCGGACGATGTCGAAGACATATTTCCCAAACCTGCTCCTTTCGAAGGTGGACCAGACCCAATTAAATCACCGAGAAAGCATGCGGCTTTTGAGCTGCTCGAGCAACCGACCTCCTCAACTCCCGCCTTCGTGGTACACTTTGCTTCGACATCCCTCATCGTCTTCTCCGCGATCGTGACCATCCTGGAAACCGTACCGAGCTTCCATTCTATTTCTCCTCGCGTGTGGTTCGGAGTGGAAACCAGTCTGGTATTGTTATTCACCGTTGAATACTGTGCGCGGCTCTTCGCCTGGAGTTCGTCTTGGATAACCCTGGTCAAATGGATATTTTGTGCGTAGTATCATTGGCCAATCTTGATCGTCCGCCCCTCAAGCGTGGATCACGGTGAACAGCATTCTATGGCGTCATAGACGCATTGGCCATTCTACCTTACTACATCGAAATTATGTTGCAACAAGACACCGTAGGTCTTTGAATCCCGGTTCCTTGGCAGCTTACTTTGTACGACCCATCCAGTCCATCCTATTCCGATTTTCCATTCTCCGGATGTTCCGTCTCCTGCGAGTGTTCCGACCTTTCAAACACAATAGTACAATACTCTTGTAAGCACGTCGTGGGGTTTCCCCTTTCTTGTTCGAGTGTCTGACCAGGCTCTTGTTACAAAAGGACAATCGAAGTGATGTATCTTGCCATCCGACGATCGCATCACGCGCTCCTCGCACTTAGCTTCTTCATTGCGATGTTGCTCACTGTCTTCAGTACACTTCTGTACGTCATTTTATTACACCCGTTATCCCAAATTGATTCTGTAAGTACAGGTACTTTGCCGAGCGAGGAACATGGGATGATACGCTCGAGACATTCATCAATGCTGACGGAGATCCATCCCAGTTTGCTGTAAGTCCGCCTACAACGGAACCCCATACTTCTCTACTAATCTTCAGACGAATAGTCCATACCAGCGGCTGCATGGTAAGAGTCCTTCCAAACCACCGAACCACTAATCAGTTCCTCGTTTCGCTTCACTCACTCTTGTTGTCAGGTTCGTCCTCGTCAGTGAGTTTTGGATCTGTTGATTTGTTAGCCATTCCCAATCTCTGATCGTTTACGACTATTCTTTCCCTCCCTATGATTTATCCGTGCATCGCTACGAAAAAGCGATCACGACAGTTGGCTACGGCGAGATTACCCCACGTTCCACTCTCGGCCGTCTGATCACGGTCCCCCTCCTTGCCTTTGGCCTGCTTTTGATCGCCCTTCCCAGCTTCGTACTAGGGCGGGAATTCAGCATCGTGTGGAAACAAATGATACAACACGAAGTAAGACCGTCGTTTTCGTCGGGTATGTCGTACCCTATTTATGGCTTGGCGGATTTAGCAGGTCGACGATGACCAGGATCCAAGTCAGGATCCAGAGCTAGATGCATCCTTGGACGCCTACAGCGAGCGTGACTTATCCAATCGGAAGCTAGCGCAGAACCAGACGGAACTCAGTCGGCAGATATCGGAATTACGCACTGCGATGGAAGTGCAGGGGGAGATGATCCGACGCTTGGTGGGCATACTTGAAGGCGATGCAGGATATGACACGAATGGCGTGACGGCGGTAGGGACAGGAGTGCGGAGGGAAATGAGGGCGGGACTTGTGGTCAAGAGCAAAGGAAAGGAAAGAGAAGTTATAAATGGACATGCGAGCGCAGGTTCCGTTGTGGAAAAGAGCTCCATCAGCTGACAAACCATGATGCCTGATACAATAAATGTTCAGGCTCATTATATTAGGATCCGACACAACAACCCCAGCTCTCAGTAACTCAGTGGCAAATGAAAGTCGCTACCGGGCGAATCGGCCTTGTCGACGGTGTAAGTTCTGGCATCGCATCCTTGTTGCATCCCTTAGAAAACATCCGGACCCAAAGGCCAATACAGTGGGAGATTTGAGGCACTCGCACACAATCATT
Organism: Sutorius aff. eximius; assembly: GCA_038088915.1. NCBI lineage: Eukaryota > Fungi > Basidiomycota > Agaricomycetes > Boletales > Boletaceae > Sutorius > Sutorius aff. eximius. The sequence continues at coordinate 21,654 of JBBPJV010000367.1, forward strand.
AATGTACTGCCACACCAGCACTGTCCACCGTGACTGTACCACTTACCCCACACCTGTGAGTTTCGAAATCGACGATTCGAAGGAGAAAGATGCGTCAGGGCAGCTTCCAGCCATCGATATGAATACGATGTTTACAGCGGTTGCCGCGATCATGCAGAGATCCCACTGGCATTACTATGCTAGCCAATATGTTATCCGCTAGTTCCTTCAGATTGACAGGCAACTCAAAGGCCCGGGATCTCGGGGCAGCTTGAACCTTTTCTTGACCAATTTACGACCTGGGTGACTGACCTGCACCTGCGAAAAATGTCGCGAACGTTCAACGAGCAGGGATCCAATTCCCGTCGTCATTGATCGAATCGAACGAGACAGATGCATGCTACCGTGTCACCGACCATTGGTTTCTTCTGTCATGCCCTTCTCAGCCTCGAGCTTGGCCTCAGCTTGTTCCCTGGCGAATCGGGCTCGATATGTGGCCGTGCTCCCCATGTTATCCAACCACCATTTACCCCACGTCACAGGCTATAAAGGATGGGGTACCTCTCGTTGGTGAATGGAGAAAACACCAAAATAACTCCTGGTCTTACATTCGGGTCTGTTTGCTTTCCAGCTGCCAACTCTGCCTTGCGTTCGACTTGGTCTGGCATCAGATCGTATTTGGAACGATCGAGCGGCTTCGAGAGGACGCGTTATGTGACATGCGGCCCGGGCCGAGCCTAGTCGTGCTGCTCACCTTGGCGAGCTCAATCATTGGTGCTTCTTTCCCGCCTTCTGCATTGTTCCTGGATCTCACAGGTGTGAGTCGGCCGCACTCTGAGCAGCACACGTCATGCATAATCCCCGCCCCTTGGCGTCCATTCTTGAGTGAATTGAACATGAATTCGCACGCGTGGACGGCGCTCCAGAGGGCCGTCCATACCCTACAGAGAATCACAACTTGGCACGATCTCAACTGTAGCGCTCGCGAAGGCGACAAACCGGTCGGTAAACTCGGTATACTTGCCGCACCCTTCGCAGGGCGATGGGAGGCCAACCACCTTTGTCTCGCCCAACCCTGTTTCCTGGAAATCACGGCCAACAAAGAGTTGATCGAGTCTGTGGTGTACGTCCTCGGTGATGTACTATAGGTACGTTTCTCGGTCTGCTTCGCGATGGCCGACGGGAAGCTTCACTGGGGGTCTGGATTTGTTTCCCGACTGCAGTGGAATGAATGTCAGATACTAGGGAGTGTAAAGGTGAGGAAATTTACTCACGGGGATAAAAGATATGTCTTGAGCGATGACTGGCATGACCAAACTTGCTGACAGAACCTGTCGGTTTCCGGCCAGCGGTAAGCCAGGCTTACATGACTTCCCAGTTATGGGGTCAGACATCTTATCGTGGAAAATTTCCCTCGCTTAGAGGGAAGTTCGGTTTGGTATACTCGTTGCGCCCGGGGAACAAAATCATTGCACGCTCGGGCATCTACAAACGTAGCCGAGCTTGAAAGCCCGAGCTTACTTAAAAAGCTCTCTAGTTCTTTTATGGTCAACCTTCGTCCAATCGGAGCTCTCAAACAGCCCGCAACGTTGTAGCGTCGCCAACGATAACGTTACAAGGCATCTTTGCTGATGAGGTTAGGTGGCATTAGGCAAGTATCATATATAATGCCAACGTTTTCTTGGGTTTGGATCCGTAATCCCCGCCCCACCGGAACCAGAAGTTTGGCCATGGGCCGGGAACGAAACCGCGAAAAAATATCGGCCTCTGGGGGTTAGTCGACGTTCGACATGACTAGATTCCATTCAGTATGGATGGGGTCCACGTAATACCACCCAAGATCAAGGACCACATGATCCCCTTACGTCCTCTTCCCGACACCAAGTTTCACATCTTGCAAAAATGTGATGGTTCTAGGCTCATGTAGTCAGATGGCAACTGCAGGATGGGTTCTTGGTTTTCTCACTCCTATGCTCCCAATTGCAGTGCGAAGTCTCGTTCACAGGCATCACCACCCTTTCGCGACGAGAAAAATTACGGGGTTCTATTCCGCTCCGTCGGTCAACGATTCTCAAGGTCCCCGAATACTGCATGATAGGTGTGTTGGGCGCCTGACCTCCTAGGCCCTGAAAACCAATCACCCATAATATCCTTCGTTGCCTGGACGAATCATTGACAGCTCTCGTCCGGAACTCCCTTTTCCCGTGCCTCGGGGCAATGCATTTTATCCCGTTTCCGTTCCAGCGTAAAAAGTCACCATTGCTGAGCATTAAACCCAACAATAATCTCTACTGGGGGTGGTCGAAGGATCACCCGTCAACCCTCCGCCCGTTTACTTATCGTGAACAGCCCGCCATCAAGAAGTATACAAACATCAAGCCGACTTGCTGCCAGCGTAAATGGTTATATTAAACTTTCCCTGCACTTCGCAGACTGATGCCTCACGAAAAGTCCACATCGGTACCAAGGAGCTGCGGAACGTCCGGTCATCACGAAACGGTTACAGAATAGCGCGATCAGACATGTATGTGATTCGGATGGGGTAGGTCGGTTCAACAGGTGCACCCAAACGTAAGTTGGAATCATTCAATTGTTCTGATGCAACAGGTCCCATTGACACTCTGCAATCATGCACATTTTGAATTAACGTTAGACTCCAGAAGACTCCACATGACGAAACTTCTTGATCCAGGTGAGACGCGGAACGATATTGAACGCCGTCACATGAGCGCAGTGAGACTGATAGAGATTCGATGAGTCGGGTAGGTCGAAGCTCGGCCATACTAAATCACAGATATTTGGTCCGCGATGGTATAAAATGGGCTCGAGATCAGCATGGTGCCCTCAGACAACAGCAACGTCTATCCCCCGCATCCCTTCGTACAACATCTCCCACTGAAAGAACTATGGTGCATGCAAGTTGCCAAATTGGATGGGCCGTTGGTTTCAACTGGGTAGCTCGTGCCTCCGACATTGTCATTGAGCAATCCACCGACGAGCATGGCCCTGTAGTATGCCAGCCTCCCGACCTGGATGACTTTGCTCTCATACATGAAACTTTAGGACGGGCCTGTTGGCTCGGATAATGTCAATGAGCAAGGCAAAGAAGAGGCTGCTCTTCTGATCGTGTCCCATGACCCAGTTGTATGTCTCCGTTGCGACTCTTTTGTAATGTTTGCGCTAACGACATTATATTGAAAGTCGGGAGGGACGGCGTACACTCTCGAGGAGAAAACAAAGGAGGGAATTCACAAGATCGCTGCTACCCAGGTCGTCTGTTACTGAGCATTCAAAGTTGTAATGTTTGTTCTCTTATGCCTGTGACTTTACCGTAGTCACGTACATAGCCACGTCCCCCGCAATTGTAGTTGAATTTCGTCTACATTGAGTAGGCAGCAATGGGGAGTTGTATTACTATTTCTCAGATACAAGAGCAGCAGGCAGCGCTTCAAGGCATATATACTCACGGGTGAAGCAACGCGGCTCTGAAGTCCCGAAGTCGGACTGTAGCGACCTGAAGATTCTGGT
>JBBPJV010000368.1:0-25140 GCA_038088915.1 Sutorius aff. eximius
GAGTGTCGGAGAATCCGAGATTCAGCCACCCGGTACGGCGACACAGCCACTCGTTACATAATCACGTAGTTACTTCGCACTCAGTGTACTGTTGGATACTCTAGTGACTTAACTGAGTATCCAACACTTCTAGCTTGACGGTGGTGCTGCCCGACCGCGTGCGGGGGTCTTCCCGGTCGCTTTAGCAGAATGCCCTGATGACGTTGACGAAGGCGAAACACCAGTCAAAGCACGCGGCCTCGAACCACCGCCATACGCGCTGGCAGCACTACTGGGTCCACCATTCGAGTGCCCCAACCTCCCGAACCTCCGAATTCGCTCTGCGAACTGCTGATGGGGCCACCATAGACAGAGGCAGTGGCGCTCGGAAAGGCGATAGAACTTCTGGCCCATTGATTCGGTGGCATGAGCATCGCCATGTTGGGCATGCTCATCATGCCCATCGGAGGCATGCCACCTATACCACCATACACGCTTCCTCCATTCCCTCCGCCGTACACGCTCCCCCCACTTCCGCCGCCATACACGCTCCCTCCGCTCCCTCCGCCATATACAGAACTTCCACTCCCAAAACCGATATTGGAGCTGCGCTCCCATTCTTCTCCCGCGATTTGCATTGCATGTTGGGCAACAGCCATTTGATACGCTTGTTTCGCGATGAGAAGCGCACGTTGATGTGCAGCAAGGTACGCGGGATCATTACTGAACTGAGGCGGGGCCATCGGGTTTATGCCGGTATTGATTGGCTGCTGCCAAGTTGCCCATCCAGGTTGCATCATACCATTCTCCATTGTCACATTGATTTTTGGGTTCTGACCACGCGGCCCCACGTCCTCGTCAGAGTCGTCGCGTACCAAAGGCCCACGACCATTAACGATCTTGCCGAGCTAGAACACCCACTTGATTAGGACAATACCAAACGAGGACGTCAAACACACCTCGATCGCAGCCTTGGCCTCACTCCGTCTTCGCTCTCGCGTCCTCTCCTCACCTGTGAGATCCGTCTTTGCACGCTCCCGACTACGAATGGGCTGTGGGTCTTCAAACGTCACGCTCTGCTTCTTCGCGTGTCCCCGAGCCTTGAGCGTAGAATCCATTTCGCTGACATCGTCCTTTGATCGCACACCAATGTCACTTCCATCACGCGGCGTGAACGGCGCACGTCCACTACTCGAGTCACCAGTAGAGCTGCCTGCAGGGCTCTCCCCCCGGATAGAACTATTACTCGCAAAGGGACGCTGGGGCATTAATGATGGCTGGAATCCGTGCGATAACACCTTGCTTGAAGTTGAAGACATGGCAGACATGAACGAACTGGGGGGTGGTTGCGAACGTCCCTCGGGAGGGCCGGCTACAGAGGCACGCGAAGTTGAGCGAGGACGACCAGGCTTGTAGTCTTCCTTGACAGAGGGAGAGTCGGGTATGGAGTGGATAAGGGGGACAGGTGGGATGCGAGAGGAGCCCCGCGATGTTGATGACCGCGCAGAGGATAGGACAGAAATCGCGTCTGACTTGTCATTCTGAGTAGTGGGACTGACCATCGTTCGGGCACGTTGCCGAGCACCCACTTCAGGCTGAGCAGGAGGGCTACTGGACTGGGATTGTGAAGCCGTCGGAAGTAAAGCACAAGGCTCGACAGTACTTTGCCTTTGGGGACGGGAGAGCACGGTGAACGATGTGGGAGGCTCACGTTCCCGGATGGGAGTCGGCACGATGCGATTTATGGGTGAGTTGATAACGGGTTTAAGGACCGCCGGAGGTTGATCCGGTTCGTTGTCGAGAGCCCCGACCAACCGAATAGCATTCATAAGATCTTCATCGTTGTTCGGTTCCTCGGTCAGCGCGCCATTGCTAGATTTGCGAGCATGCGCCAAAAGTGCGGGTTTGGTAACTGGCGTGGAATTCTGATTACTCGCAGATGGAGATATGGGGGGAGAAGCGGAGGAAGAGAGTACGAGCGCTGCGGGAATAGAAAACGGTTGATCTTTCTCGACATCTTGCTCCTTGCTCTTCGCATTTAAGTTCTTGACCGAGTCCTCATGTCGCAATATAGGGGTCAACAGTGGTGGCCCACCAACCAGTGATTTGATGTCAATGAGCGGCTTTGCAGGCATCCGAGGACGGCTACCCGACTGATTAGACGCCGAGCTTCCAGGACGTCGTGGCGCGACCAAACCGGACAAAGGCATATCTTCAGAGTCAACATCCGCAGAGTCAGTTGAGTCATCCGTGTCATCTTTCGGTTGTGGCGACGATTTAGATTGTGCTGAATCAATGGAAACAAGAATAGAACGGCGCAACCAACATTATAAACGGACTTTAACCCAAGGAGGAGACACATTACCATCCGAATTAGAAGATGAGTTGGCCACTGCCATGATTGATGCCCTGCGCGCTGCTCCACTGGGGGTTAACGCGCTTGTCGAAACAGAAGCCCGTGGCCGAGAAAATGGCGCTTGATCTGACCGATATATCAGTGGTGGTGCTGATTTAGGGAGTTCCTGTCTGGTCTGTGACATCTGACCAATTGCCCTAGGCACGGAAGTGTGTCCGGCATCGGAACGTGTGCGTGTTCCGTCGCCAGGGCGAGTTGGTGTTCGCTTCCGACCCGGTTTCGGAACGGGCTCGCCATCGCTATCAACCTCTTCATCGTCTTCGGAATCGGAATCATCCGAAGATGAGTCTGCAGCGGATGACTCGGGCCGAACGCTTGGCATCGGGTTAACAGGAGAGCTCTTGTTCGGCTGTGGGTGGTCGGTGCTCGAGACGACAGAGACGGTCGATGCACGTTTCCTGCCGATGGCATCCACGCGGAGGGTATCCGCAGTGGACGGGGGGCGAAAAGAAGGAGCTGGAGAGTTTGCACGGCTGCGAGCTTGTGCTTCCTTGAATGCTGCAACAGAGATCCTTTGGGAAGAATCTGAAGCGATACTGTCGCCTCTTGGACGCAGACGGGGCGGAGCAAGGAGGGGAGTTGACAAAGGCTCGGGAGGTTTTTCCTGGGAAGTTGCGGAAGGGTCTACACTAACATGACGGAAGGCCATGAGATTAAAGGATGCATCCTGAGGGGGAGGGCTGGTTGAGGATGTAGGTGACAGGAACGAAATGGGTGGCAGCGGCTTGGACTTTGTGCGTTCTCTAGCCCAAGAGAACAATCTGGGAGACTTTTTACGCGCATGACCAGGAGGGGTACTATGTGACTCGCTCCGGATGTCAGAGGAGGAGCGAACGTCGGAGGTGGAAAATCTAGTGGGGGTATCAGGATGGACGTGACTGGGTGAATCATTAGGGAGGGAATGAACGGATGGGAGTGACTCATTGTAGACGGCAAAGAGGGACGACTTGCGAGGCGGAGGGGGAAGGGCGTGGCCAGAATCAGATGTCACGCTGGATATGTAAGGAGACGGCCCGTCATTGAGAGAGACCGGCGAGTGGGGGTTGCCTTTGGGATCTGCCGGGGGAGGGGCCACCCTGCGGCGGAAGGGAAGCCTGAGCTTGCTGGAGGACGAGGAGAAGGCGGGGAAGTTGTAAATGGGAGAGGGGGACGGGAGGGACTTGTCTGGGAGGACAAAGTCGGCGTCGGCGGAATCTCTGTTGCTAGCAGAAGAAGCGACGGATTCGGTTGCGGTAGAAGGGCCAGTGGAGTGTGAGTGTCGTGTTGCAGCGCTACGTTTGTGGAAGAGACCACCAAGGAGGGTCATGGAGAAAGACAAGCGAACGGGCGAGCGAACTCGCTGCGATGGTACGGAAGAGCCGTTTAAACTATGTCCTCGTGCACGACGCAACTTCCCATTTTAATAAGGATAACCCCTTATTTGGAATATCAATATACGATCAAATAATTGTTCCTTGCTGATCTCACCTCGCCGTACTTACCACCAACAGCGTGGATCGTCTACGCTACAGAATAGTGGCGTGATGCCTCCACGTTGCCTCGTGAGTACAGAGCAACCTATCTCCAGCGCCTTGAGTGCTTTCTCACCACCGGCTTCTCGCCGTGGGCGTTCGATATCTTGGCGAATCTCAAGCCCTCTGTCGTCGTCAAGGCAGCTCTCATTGACGACATCCGACCACCACGAGGAAGGCCACCTAGACGATTGCAAGTGCCTAGACCAGTACATAATAAACAATTTCCCTGCTCTTTCCTTGCACTCACGGCCCCTCATCCACGCTATTCGTGACCGTGTTCTGGTCATGAGACTTTGCGCCAAGACAGGGGTTGATTTTAATCACGTGATTTGTTGAGGCACGCTACTATGTCGACTTGACTTGTTTGCTTGAAAGGCTGTTCACCCCTGTCCACTGAGCGATGTGTGATCCCATCAGTTTCTATGATCCTGTTCAGATTCACGGCATGTGTAGAATCGCAAAGATTCACTGACATGGAGATTCCCCGCACCAACTCCCTCGCCATATCCAACCTTGGTTCCGTCTTTGAAAACCATAAAGGTAGGCACCTGTGCAGCACAGCAGTCGGCAAGGTAATTCAAACACTGGTTCCATTTACATACCACGCGTACATCAGCCTCGAGGACGACGTCGTCTGTTTCGTCTACATCGACGCTGTAGAAATCCACCCCCAAACGTTTGAAAGCTTCCGAATACGCCGACATTTGCTGGTCCCAGGATATGGAGCGGTTCGCGTGAAAGTTGATGACGACGACCCGCCCGCTGTTGATCTGCAGCATGGAACAGCAATTCGTCAGCGAGTCGACGTCCTTCACGTTTTGAGGAGACGATGCTCCTTTTGGAACTCACGATGTTGTTAAACTCCTCGGAATTGTTGATCGTATTCAAAGCCATCGGAGGGACATGACCGAGGAAAAGCAGGTCTGAAGCTTTTTGGGCCCAAGTGTGGGTGTGTATGTATATGAAAATCGACAAGCGAGGCCGATCACATACTCTCACGTACGTGTCATGCCGGTCCTGCTGCGTCCGAGCCCGATGCGCTGTGGGGAGGAAGCAAGGACGAGTGGGGACGAGGAGTTAGTTCGGAGAGCGCTGTGCTTTCTAGGACACGGGTGTGTCTTCCAGCCCCCTCTAGAGACCACACCGAGAAGAATGAGCCCGTGTGGCGAAGACCGGGGGTCGATCTTTACAGAGGAAGACCATGATCGCATTTCACGACATCGCAACTCGATGCTGCTGGCATGTAGGCCACACGACATTCTTCGGTCCCGCAGCCGCTCGATCTGATCATGGCTCAGACTTCTTGCTCTGATCACGCTACCGACGAGTTCTTTTTCCGTTGAGAACGATACCGATAGTTTGACTTGCCAGGGGGATGTGTACGGGTGACCGACGATGGACCCAGTAGCACACATATGCAGAGTTTGGCTTGGCGGACGGGAGCAATCACCCTTTTTTGGTGGATGCAGGCTCATACGACTACCGCAGCTCGTCTCAGCTGTCTGATGCGTCGTTCGGACACGTCTCCTTCACGCCAAATAGTTTCAGCGTTCCAGACACGTCCAACGACGTTGACGACGGGGGTCACGGCCGGATCTGCTTTCTAGACAGAGGTAGGTTATGACAGGTCACTCGACCACTTACTGATTGCTATCTAGCCCATGCCGCCCAATTTCTTTTCCAAGTTTGTCAGAAATCCACAGGTGCCACAGACTCCGACCACCAATGAGCGTGCTTCAAGCGACGAGAAAGACCTACGACCACCACTGACAACGATGCCCCCGTCCTCTCATTCTCAAACCCCACATCCTCCCTCCCCGCGTCTCTCCCCTTACGGAGATATCCCCTCATCCCATTCCTCGGCTAGCGTAAGAATTGGTGTCATTCCTCCTTCACCTCGTCCCACCGAGTCGGATCTCTCGCTACATGCCAGCGGCTACAGACCTTCCATTGAACAGGTACACCAAGCGTCCCTGCAGCACCGGCGTGTTCGCTCGCAAGACCGCGAACGGTATATACCGAATAGGCACGAAGTGTCGCTTGCGGCGCGTCCCACGAGTGACATAACACCTCTGGTTGACGAGACGGAGCTTACACCCACACCTGGACGCCCAAGTCAACCCCCCGACTGGGTTTCATCACACTCTACCAATTCCCCCAGTAGTTCTCCCCGCCAACTCTCTCCTGCTTCTTCCATGGGTAACCTAAAGGGTCTCGTCGACATGCAAAATACGCGTTCCCAGTCGCTGCAAACACCTGGAAAAGCAGTCAAAGAAAAACTCTCCAAACGCTCGCTGCGCGGCACGACACAGCCTCCGCCTCCCCTAAACACCGACCACTCTACACCGGAGGCACGCAACGCCATTGACCTTCAACACCAAGTTGGCCGCCACGAGGACTCTCTGTCCCCCGTACTGAATACCGTCGCCGAATCTCCCACGTCGTTCGCATCCCAGAAAGTACAGTCACAAGAGCTCCTTGGGACGTTGAGTGACGTTGACGCCAAGTCCGTTCGTTCTGCAACGAGCTCGAGTTCAAAAAAGCATAAGAACAAGCGGCGCAGAGCGTCTAGTCGCAGTGGTGCGGCATTCGGAGTACCCATGTCCTTCCCATCTCAAACACCACCTTCAGCACCCCCTTTGCCTCCCTTTCCTACCCCTGTCTCTGGGTCAAAGTCCACGCTTTCTGTAAATGGCACCAAGTTAGCGGGAGGTTCGTCGCACTCCATTCAGTCACGCACGCACCCAGCGGCACCAATCCGCTCACCTGCTCGGACGCGCTCTCCAAACACGTCGCTTGCCCGGAGCGATTTCTCGGATGGTGATACGTTTGCTTCCAGTGGAGACGAATCAGATTCGTCCTCTGATGAGCTAGATTTGAACGACCAAGATATCCCGGTCACCGGGTTCGCTGTCGCCAGCAGCAAACGAAACGCTGACTTTCATGAACTCTTTCCCAACATTCCCGAGGGAGACTATCTCATTGAAGGTGAAACATGTCTCCTCACGTAAGGCCCTCGGCTCAGAATTTGCGACTCAGATTATGGCTGTGCGCTACAGCGAGAGATTTTAATCCAAGGCCGGTTATATATCTCTGAAAATCATATTTGCTTCCATGCCAACATTTTTGGTTGGATCACCGACGTACGTGCAATGCTTCGTTGGGGTGCATCACAGTCTAATCGCTTTACGACAGCTGTCTATTCCTATCTATGAGATTACTGCACTAGAAAAGAAGATGACCGCGTTCGTTATCCCCAATGCCATACAGATCACGACACGTCAAGCCAAATACACATTTGCATCTTTCCTTTCCCGGGATACAACCTATGATGTCATTGTCAACATATGGCGACTCGCACGTCCAGATGATAACCCCGAGCTAACAGACAGCCATAACATGTCCACTCGGGACATGACTTCCATCGCCACGAGTGTTTCGGATGGTTACGGGAAAGAAAGTGTCATTTCAGGAGCCAGCAAAGTGACGCATTGTGCGTGCTTCAAGGGCAGCGGTCACCTCAGTGAACTGGCACTTGAAACTGTTTTGCCAGGCACGCCCGATAAAATATACAACCTCATGTTCGCGAGCGGGTTCATCAAAGACTTCATGAAGGTGGACCAGAAGCTCAGCGGTATGCTCCTCGGCGTAATTGCTATTCCTCGTTCTCACGCGTTCCCTTAGATGTCCAAATATCGGACTGGGCACCCACTGGCCAAGGTTCCAAGCTTCTTCAGCGCAACATGTCGTACATCAAGCCACTCAACAATAGCGTCGGTCCCAAACAGACTAAATGCGAGATTCACGATGAAGCTGTTCATTGCGACTTTGAGGACCATGTGGTGATGCTCACGAGTACCAGAACGCCGGACGTGCCGAGCGGCGGCGTCTTCGTCGTCAAGACCCGAACATGTCTCATGTGGGCGAGTTCCATTACAACGCGCGTGATCGTCACGACGCAAGTGGAATGGACAGGGAGGAGTTTCATCAAGGGTAATATATCGGTCTTCGTTCGTATCTCCTGATACTGAACAAGGCATAACTTTCCAGGTCTTATCGAGAAGTCCGCGATCGAGGGGCAGAAGGTCTACCATTCTGATCTGGACAAGGCGATGCGGATGTACATCCAGGAGCACCAGGGAGAATTCGTTCCGGAAGGGCTCGATCCTACTGCGGTTGCGCCCGTCGAACCCATCACGCCACTCGCCGAAGCTATCGGAGGTCCTGAGGTGCCTATATCAGCGCAAGAAGCTCGCAAGGCGCGCGAACGCGATCGAAACCTACGCGGTATGCAATGGGCCTACGACACGTTCGACGGGGCCTACAACGTCGCCGCGCGATCCACCAAGGGTGCGCTCGAGCTCGTCAAAGAAGCATGGGAGCAGTCTTCTTCGACGACGATTCTGTGGTTCGTGATCGTGTCGTTGGTGTTCAGTAACCTGTGGACGTTGATGTTGGTTGGGAATCGGGAGGAGGTGGGGAGGCGGAAGGAGATGAAGCGGGCGGAAGAGAAGGAGCGGTGGCTGCAGGGTGTTGTTGCAGGGGTGTGGGAGGAGTTGGCGGCGGAGCGGGCGAGGGCGGGTGCGGTTTTGTCGGTGCCGTTGCCGTCGGTCCCGATGGGGGACGTGCAGGCGGAGGTTGCGAATGTAGGCAAGGCGTTGGATGCGGTGGAGCAACGGGTACGCACGATCAGGGAGAGTCTGGAGGGGTTGAGTTGAGGGGCGCTCGTTGTTTATTTGTTTATTTTTTTTTTCGATCATTTCAGGTCGTTAGATCGGTCGCTCGTCTTATATTTATCAGTGTAGAATACGGACGTTGTGTATATAGATAGCGCGAATGTTTTCTCAGTGGTCATGATGGTACTAGCCTTGGTGCATCACGTCGATTAGGGAATACATCTGGTGACATTGCGATGGCATGGAGAACGTTAGCTTGCTAGCTCGAATACTGTCAGGAATTGATATTGCAATAAGAATAATTTCGTCTCCTGCGCGACGGGGCGATGCGGCGCTGCCCTCTTCTATAGGCTCCGCCTCATACTTCGGTCGCGCATGCGCTTGGGAAACCGACCGTAATACCGTATTACTACCTTGACCGAACTCACTCCACAGCACCCCGCCGCCCGGGTCTTCACGGGCCTATCCAGTGTCATGGTAGGCTTCCGAGGTATATAAACCTGTTTGGCAAAGTTCGAGCTGCTCAGCACCCTCACCATCCACCTCGGCTTCCAAGCTCTAACCCACATCGCCATGCACATTATCAAGAGCTTCGCTGTCCTGGTTGCTGTTGCTGGTCTGGTGTCCGCGATGCCGGGTGCAAAAAGACGCGCTGTACGTGGTCCTCGTGTCGATAATCCAAAGCTCGGCCGTTGACCGAGTCTTCTCCACAGGATGGCGACCTCCTTGAGCGCCAGGGTGCCAATGGAAATAACTGCGGGAACTACATCGGCGACTGCTTCCAGAACGGTAAGAAACCTCGTCATTACTTGAAGCTACTTACGAACGTGTGTCTTTTACCATAGGTTGCGTGGGTGTGTTTGAAATCTCGAGTCTAACCATTGGTGCGTGCAGTGCGGGCAGGTACAGCGGATGCCCCTGCAACAAGTGTGGAAGCGGCATCGGCTACATTGGTTCTTGCGACGCAAATGGCTGCAGTGGTGACCAGGGAACATGTATGGCAGGAACCTACGAGGGTTGCCCTTGCAATTAAGTCTTCGCGTAGCCGTTGGGCAGAGAGATGGTTCGGTCCTAGAGACTGCTTCGTTTTGAGGTCGTTACGAACGCTTCACGTCGCCCTTATGCTCCCGTGTATCTTCTCTTTAGTACTCCCAAGTGGTTTGTGACAACGATTGACAAAAAGGCTGTTCTCATTTCAGTAAAGCCTAATGGGTCTTGTGAATTCGGGCTCACTGTGCTGGGCTGACGAGCAGATACAAGACTTGCAGGTATAAGCTGTGTCGAGCAGGGGACAGGCTCCAGATGCCAAGGTCGACTTCCACTTTAGACTACATCGCTCTTGTTTGAGACTGTCGCCGGAATAAAGGGGTCCTGCGCCTTACCATCCCTCTTCCTTGCAAATCAAAATAGCGCAATCAGCGATAGAATTTACCCCGTACTAAGGCATGGCCGATGAACTCACAAGCCCACTCGTGCGGCACTCGCCGAGACGGCAACAGTATACGAGCGACTTGAAGGTTGACATGTGGTCTATTCCGTCACGTTGGCAATGACAAGCAACGACGAGCGCCTACTCTGTGCAAGGTGGAGGGCCGGGATTCCGCTACCGTAGGGGACAAATTAACGTTATCGGTGGCGAAGAGTTATTTAATAATGCGACAGTGCTGATGTGTCTCGTTGTAGCAAGGTGCGATATCCCCTCAACGTGAACAGCACAGACCTCTGGCGGCTAGATGGCGCAGCTGATGGGGCTCTGATCACAATTGACCATGACATGGCCATGCTGGATAACATCGAAAGTCTGTATGAAAAATTCCGCTGGTATAATATTGACTCACCACGAGTACTTGGTTGTTTTGCGTGGTTGACTCAAAACAAGGATGAAGAAAGTAACCCCAACCATAACCAAGCTGGAGCTATCGTATTATGTCAGATCATGGTCACAACTAAAGTTTTGAACCAGAACCGTTTCGCATGGGATGCCATTCGAGGATCATATAGCGACCCGTATGTTAAGCCTGCCATGGAAAGTCGGTCTTGAAGTATGAAGACCCGGATGTCACCTATTCAACTCATGTCAGCATCAAGTTTAGATTGCTATTCTGTTGATGTGTCGAGTAATCCGCGGGACGTGCGTTGGCTTGTCAGTCTCGTCTTCGGTGAGTAAAATATCGGTGATGCAGGTACCCCAAGAGACCCTTTGCATAGATCCTGCTTGTTTCTCTATGCTGCAACGTCGTTGGGCTGATCATTTATCCGTGCGCGAAGGTCCCGGATACCCGTGGCCACACCGTAATTGACAACTGGCCTCGTGACTGATGCTGGGGAACACAAATCCTTGGGGCGACAACCTCGGGGCATACGACCGGTTCGGAGTTGCTAAACTAGGAGGTAAGCGACTCCAGGTTCCAACGGAATAGTTGTTCGGGGTCAGCCATATGGCGCGTCTTTTCATCATCTGATATGAACGAATAGCTCAAGGTTCACGCCACCCCCGAAGACGCTCAAAGAGTGCTTCCCTGCCGAATTCATGTGCATGCGTGTCTTGGGGAAATGACACCCTGGGAAATACGACGAAATGTTCGAGGCGTTGGTCCCAGACTCTTGCTTCGAGTGTTGGAGTTCCAACGACTCGAACCCTTGAGACCCCCGTCACGCGCGTATGATCATTACGGTGGGATTCTTCGAGGCATACTTTTCCACAGACATTGACACAAGGCAGATTCGTCAGTCGTAGCGGATCAACTTCGATGGTCTTGTGCGATGTATAGGTTGTATGACTTGTAACGCTGAGGTGCGATGTCGATTGGTATCTCACACATACTGCACAAAGACCTAGACTCAAGTTAGACAGCAGTGCGCAATTCAGGATCATCTGTGCAACTCAAACCCGCCCGCTTTCGAGGAACCGGGATTAGGGAGGAAACTTGGAAGACAGGCTAAGTTCTCGCTTTTTGCTGCGTAGTCATGATACGATATTGAGATGTACAACAGAGCGGCCGAGCCCCTGAGTGTTGCGGAACCGGCTGAGTTACATATTGCCCAACTGATACAATTGGGGCAGTCAGATCTCATCCTGGTTCGACCGACGCACCTTACGGACGAGTCAAATTCTTTCCGTCACGTCCAATTTGTGGAGCTAAAGCAGCGCTACCATGCCAGGGCATGACAAGCCTTCTACATAAATGCTCAGGACTTGAACCTAGTCTTTCTACTCATGAACAAACCTCACGAGAACGCTGCGTAGTACAACCAACAACGGTTGAACTGGTGGTTCAAGGCAACGGGATTCGTGCAAAAGCCACACGGTGAAGCTGACGTTGGAATTCTGGTTGCCCACCAATCTTTTTCCAAAAGTAGTTTCTCGCATGTCGGCGGAGGACAACCAAGAACTACACCCTGACAAACCCAGCGATGTTTCCCGGATCCGATTACCCCCTGTCACCCCGAACAGCGATCTGCTAGAAGTCGGTATGGAGGTACGGTTTTCCACTATCGCGTCCTGTTCCCCGTCGCAGCAGCGGATCGATTAACCCCGTTTACATCTCCACGACCAGCTTGAAACCTCGTTGTCATGTTTGCCCACTACAGAGCTTGCTGTCCGGAGCCTCGGTCGCTTTCATGATCTATCTTTTTTTGTTCCTTACCGTACATTTTTGGTTTCAGTAACGAAGGAGGGAGGACCCGGACCGAGTAAAGTCGCTCGTGGTAGACCTCCTCGGATGGAGCGCTTCCCCCGAGTGTCCCGTCGAATGCAGCCGTCATTTACACAATCTTCCAGACCCCCTGCTTCGTCTTCCCAGAAACATGGAAACATCATCTCTAACTTGAAGCTTAGACCATCATGGTTTTCATTGACCGCTTCTCCGATTCTTGTTTCAAGACCAACATCGGACCTTAGAAACATGGGAGCAGTCTTCTTCTTCGACGATTCTGTGGTTCGCGATCGTGTCATTGGTGTTCAGTAACCTGTGGACGTTGGTGTTGGTTGGGAATCGGGAAGAGGTGGGGAGGCAGAAAGGGATGAAACGGGCGGAAGAGAAGGAGTGGTGGTTTCAGGATGTTGTTGCAAGGGTGTGGGAGGGGTTGACGGCAGAGTGGGCGAGGGCGGGTGCGGTTTTGTCGGTGCCGTTGCCGCCGGTCCCGATGGGAGACGTGCAAGCGGAGGTGGCAAATATGGGCAAGGTGCTGGATGCGGTGGGGCAACAGGTACGCACGATCAGGGAGAGTTTGGAGGGGTTGAGTTGAAGGGCGCTCGTTTATTTTATTTTATTTCTTTCGATCACTTCAGGTCGTTGGATCGGTCGCTCGTTTTATATTTATCAGTGTAGGATATGAACGCCGTGTATATGGATAATGCGAATGTTTTCTCGATGCTCATGATGGTACTAGCCTTCGTGGCATCATGCATTGGGGAATATATCTGGTACCATCACGATGGCATAGAGTTAGCTTGCGAGCTCGTAGGAACACCGTTAGGAACTGGTATTACCGTAAAAATTCTAAATAATTTCGTCTTCTGCGTGGCGGGCTATGCGACGCTCCTCTCTTCTATAGGCTCCGCCTCATACTTCCGCCGCAAGTGCGCTTGGGAAACCGACCGTATTACCGTATTACCACCTTGACCGAACTCACTCCATAGCACCCCGCCGCCCGGGTCTTCACGGGTCTATCCAGTATCATGGTAGGCTTGGTATATAAACCCCGTTGGCAAAGTTCGAGCTGCTCAGCACCCTCACCATCCACCTCGGCTTTCAAGCTCTAACCCACATCGCCATGCACATTATCAAGAGCTTCGCTGTCTTGGTTGTTGTTGCTGGCCGGGTGTTCGCGACGCCGGGTATAAAAAGACACGCTGTACGTGGTCCTTATGTCGATAATCCAAAGCTCAGTCGGTGACCGAGCTTTCCGCACAGGATGGCAGCGTCCTTGAGCGCCAGACTGGAAATGAGTGCCAAAACTACATCGGCGACTGCTTCCAGAACGGTAAGAAATTTCATCATCACTTGAAGCTATTCACTAATGTGTGTCTTTTACCATAGGTTGCCAGGCTACGTTTGAAAGCTCGAAAAAAACCATCGGTAAGTGCACTCTGGGCTTGTACACCGGATGCCCCTGCGACAAGTGTGGAAGCGGGATCGGCTACATTGGTCCTTGCAATGGGAATGGCTGCAATGGTTTCCAGGGAAAATGTGCTGCAGGAACCTACGAGGGCTGCCCTTGCAATTAAGTCTTCACGTAGCTGTCGGGTAGACAGATGTATCGATCCTAGAGACTGCTTCGTTTTTGAGGTCGTTACGAACGCTTCACGTCGCCCTTATGCTCCCGGGTATCTTCCTTTTAGTACTCCCAAGTGGTTTGTGGTAACGATTGACGAAAAGGCCGTGCTCATTTTAGTAAAGCCCAATGAATCTTGTGAATTCGGTTTCACCGTGTTAGGGTGACGCTACTTGAATAGTATGCGAACAACTTGTAAGTTGGCATATGGTCTACTCCGTCACGTTGGCAATGATAAGCGACAACGAGTGTCTACTCTGTGCAACGTAGAGGGCCGGGATTCCGCTATCGTAGGGGACAAACTGACGTTATCAGCGGCGAGGAGTTATTCAATAATGCGACAGTACTGACATGTTTCGTTGTGGGAAAGCGCGATCGCATCGTCGCCCCTGATATCTTAGGTCGCCACCTGGGCACTCACACTGAGCGGCCTTCTGACTCAGACGACCCTTGATGGCCGGAACGATCGTCCAGAACTTGCCCGGAATCCTTGATGTGCCAAATACACTGAGACAGAGAGCGTGTCCAGAGGCTGCATGGTGTCATGCATTAGCGCGATCCATCAACCATTTCTCGGTCGCTCAGGCCATCTTGGGACGATCTAGTACTTGCTATGCTAGCATGTCTTTGCGGGGCTGTATGTTGTATCCGTCGTCTGATTGCCTTGCGCTCGGATGTCTTTCGCATGCAGGCCCCAGGCAGACAAGTCAACGCGCGAGGTGACGAGGAGATGAACCAAATGATGTCCCCGCGGATCTTTTTCGTTTTCTGCTCAAGTCGCAAGCGAACGAATACCAAATGGTGGAGACGGTGCTTCTTGGGCTCTTCTGGATCGGATGTGGTCGACGAGTTACTACGAGCGGCGTAAGTGACAGGTGGATCGGTATCCAAGACACGATTACGAGACCAGGCCTTGAGCAAGCTTTCCATCTCAATACCATTTCAAAGGTTTTCTCCTCCATTACGACATGCCAGATGTGCAATCCCTGCGTAACCAGGACACACCGCATCCCTTGAAGGTCGAACACCTAGGGCCAGCACTCCATGTACCCTCGTAAGCCTGCCCTTGGCCGGACGGTGTTGTTTCTTCGAAAATTTCCGGTCATCACCATCGTCGAGCACCATCACGATCATTGGGTTCCTAGCCAGCTCCCACATACGACAACATTCCCTGGAGATCAATTGGTAAGATGTTAAGAGGATAATTTTACCGTAATTTAGTTCATCTTGCTTCTTCATGGCGACTTGCCAGCTTGGAAACATCGAACTTGTAACCCTTGATAAACCAGAGCCATTCCCCTTTTGAGCAATCTGTTGTGGTCCGGGCCCGGTTCCCCTCGCTGGTGCTGCGGTGTACTCCGCTGATGGAAATGAGCAAAACATCCAAGACATGTGCATAACTGACTCGATGGGAGAAAGGGGTCAACATACGTGATGTGCCGGCCGTCTTGATTTACACTGGACGTTGTTCACCTGCACGTGTGTTTAGTAAAGGTCATTGTGAACGAGACATACAAATTCGAAGTACCAGGGGTTTCTTATGGGTTCTGCATTTTTTCTTCTCGGCGAGCACTGTAAGCCATATTGAGCGCCAAACATAGGAGCAAGGCTGACAGGGCGCGCAGGGTAGGGTCACGCTTGTGACAGTAGATACCATCGACTTGCCATCGACGACGATATCCCCGAGTCGGTACTTGCCAGCAAAGAACATGATGGCACGCAAAGGATGGTATGAAGCTCTTGCCAATGCTCTGCGTAAAGAACAGAAAGAGGGAAGCACAGGTCAGTACACTAGAGCGACCATCAGGCCTAAACCCCACTGGCACCGTCGCTCATCACATACAACACCCCCAGTGATGCAACTCGCTACGTTCGATGCAACGTCAGGCACGCCACGCGTACGATCGCACATCCATCGAGACTTCGTCACCGCGTCCGTGCTCCCAAACCTTCCCCTCATTCTCTGTACGACCGACATCCGCACACCGAAAGTGACACAGCTAAACGGTAGTCAGGCCCGCGTCGAGGTTGTTTATTGGATGCCAAGCACGCAGGAGCAGTTCCGGGTCCTGGGTCGAGTGTCGATCGTGCCCGAACCGAACTATCAGGAGGAGTATCCGAAGCGCGTAGGAGTTGTGTATGACGAGTTGGCCAAGGTGGGTTTCGATTGGGAGGCAAGGCGAGTGGAAACATTTGACCGGATGAGTGGCCATATGAAAGCGACGTGGTGTAAACCCGTCCCAGGCACGCCGCTCCAAGGTGGGGAGGATGAGATGAAGACGTGGCCGGTGGAGTTGCCCAAGTTAGGCGAGGCGGAAAACGAGGAAGACAAGAAGAACCTGGCGACGGCGCTATCCAATTTTGCCTTGTTGCTTATTGAGCCGTTCGAGGTGGACTATGTTGAGCTCGGAGTTCAACCTAACAAGAGAACTTCCTTTAAGAGAGACCGGGAGGACGAGAGATCCGTCGAGTTCGAGGAAACTTTGGTTGTCCCGTAGATCATTGGGTTGTCCGAGATCAGCCAGCGAATGAAGTAAACTTTCGACTGCGTTTTTTAAGTAATAATACCAACAGCGCTATCACTGTTTGTACCACTGTAGTGTGAGACAGTATATTGTATTTTTTATGCAATTAATACTTGCGTAGGAGCATGCAGTTGTGTGACGAAGGCCGCCAGCAAAATGGTGACCACACTATTAGAAATCTTTCGCCTTCTGCGGGATGAAACACTAGGTCACGTTCAGTAGCCAAGCTCACGAAGAGGGATAAGACGGATGCCGACTGGCCCCTCATTCGAACGTATCATTAACTAGCCAGATGCATGCCAAGGAAAACGAGCGGAAAGTGCGGCCCGGTTTGCACCCATTATTGTCAAAAATGGGTTCCTATTCTTGAAAGAGATCATGCAGTATGTGGATATAAGATATTTGCGGTAGTTGGATCTCCCCCTCTCCTCATGTTCTGTGATTTCCTTCTCACCCACTAGTTTCAAAAGGTCCCGGTCAGTTGGCAATCTCTACATCCCAAGTCTCACCTAGAAACATGTTTCACAGGGAAAACATGAGGATTATGAAATGATATTTTCTCGTCTCGCGGCGAACGTGCAGAAGAAGCAGACACGTCTCGCCGACATCCGCCTGCGCGAACGGAGCATTGAACATGTCACACGTTGGTTACGTAGGCTTGGGAGTACTTGCCTATATCGATGCTGTGAAGCTTTGCCACAGCGGCGTCGTCTTCGGATAGATCCACATGACACGCGCCATCGGTCGCCCTACATCGAGGACACTACCAACATCGACAAAGTAGACATGGTCGCTGTTTACTCGGAGGGTGAATCATGAAGCGATGCGTACAATATTAATGGAAACTAGGCGGGGGGCTAGCTGCTTATGCTGGTCAGACCGTCCCGAACATGTACGAGTGAACAACTGAGGGTGCGGGGTGTCCCGAAAAAGCGCCGTGTCCGCTCCGAAATAGACCTGTTGGTTCTTCCGGAGCCAAGTATAAATCGACCGAGGAATCAGCGGGTGAGAACACACGAAAAAGTGCCGATTGTAATTTTGGGAGAACAAGAAATACCTCAGACATTGCCAGTGTCCTTGATCACGGCAAGGGGAGGCCACATAGCCGTTGCTTCCACACCGCAGCATGTCAGACAGGCCCTTAATGGGGGAAAGAGCGGCTCTGCATCCGACTCCGACTGGCAGTGTCCTGCAAGCTCGAGTGCCGGTGTTTGCTTCACACGGTCTACGCCGATGTAACTCCCGATATCGACTACGTGCGACTAACGATGGCCAAAGATTGTGAACGACAAAGCTTTGCGTCGCTGCAGCGAACCTTTGGGGCGTTGTGAGGTTGATAACGATATAGGCGTCAGCAAAGACCCACCGAAAACGCCAAGTGTTACATGACGACATCCCATCAATAGGAACTGTATGTGCACCGGTAACTAAAGATATAATCCCGCAGCAAGCACTCGCTATGCCAATCATTTCCACCCCCAGCCGGCGTGCGGCCTCTACCCAGCATCACCCTTTAATGAGGTCCCGCCTATAAGACCACCCTCGAGGTTAACCACTGGCAGCATGCATTCAGGCTTGTTTCTCAGGCAATTTGCCGCACTTCTCTGGAAGAACTGGATAATCCTATCCAAGCACAAGCTCGTCAGTCAACCCGGGTGCTCCCATTGATGATGCCGTCTCTGACACCTCGTATAGCTCAACTTGCTGCGTTGCGTCCTGCTCCCAATCGCTTATGGAGGTATGCCCATTCTGCCTTTTCTGCCAGGGAACTTGTTGATTCCTGAGGCTCGTAGTCTTCCTGTCTGTTGCCCAAACCTTTCTCGCGAAGCCGAACAACGTGCGTTCGGTTCACTTGATTCAATGTCCTTTTTCTAATGTCATTGTAGTATGGCATGGGTTCTCCCGTTCCGATTTACAATTTCACCACGCAGTTCGACGGCTCGGCGACTCTGATGTGGGCCGATGGTACGAACGGCACTGGGAATCCCTCCGCGAGCGCCATTATGGCGCATATAACTAGCGGGTTCAACGAATACCAACTGAGAGCCGTCACACAGCTTGCTAGCCCCGCAGACATCCCTTACAGTTGTCCACAGAACTTTATTGGGAGATCAGATTGTTACGCAGCGGTTGCGTTCAACTACCTGCCTGTGTCTTCCACAGATACCACTCCTATCGACTATTCGATAATGGCAGATTCGGGTCTCTATTACGTCGACGTCTACAGTCACACAAGTGATTTTGAACTTAGCATTCTACCACTCCAATTAGCCATAGATGAGGTAGCGTCAAGCCTACATTTTGCATCCCTTGGTATTAAATCCATCATTCCAGGCATTTATTACTCTCAGAACAGGGCAGTCGATTCCTACGCCTTTAGAATGGCCATACACGCTAGAGACCAACGAGCAACAAGCTACGAATACTAGATTGAGTTGGTGTCTGCACCACTGCCCAATATATGCGGAGTTCACTTTTTCTTGCAGGTTTTATCAGAGGCATTAGGACTCTGCTTGTCCTTCCTCTGTACGTATCCATCATCTATGTATTTGTCTCGCACTCAGATGTATGCTAGCTTTATCTGTTACATCGGCATCGCTTATCAGCTCCCAGGAGCTTTCACCGGAGAGCGAGCCAATCTGTTGACTAGTCACATGAAGGCAATGGGATTACTCGACTCGGCTCGAATAATGTACGTTCATCTTCCCTTCACATCATGATCCTCTCCGCTTCACTTTGATCCACAGATCATGGCATGTTAGCATATCCCTGGCGTACCTCCCTGCTTGGATTGTCGTGGCATTGATATGGCATTATAAAATATTCACAGAGACTAACGGCGGGCTTGTTCTTGCTGTGCACCTCCTACTTGGTCTCTCCCTTTCCAGCTGGTCTTTCTTTGTGGCCGCTCCATTTGGGAGGAGTCCTCAACTCGCTGCCGTAGTAACCACGTTTTCGTCCATCCTGTTCGCCATTCTTGCACTCGTGTTTTCTCATGCCAGTACCGGAGCAGCTACGATATTCACCCTTGTCTTCCCTCCCGGATTCTATATCTTCGCCATTCGTGCCATGTGTGGCTACGAGAATCACCTTATGCCAACCAACCTCCTCAAGCCAGACCCAGATGACCATGTCACGCTTCTCCCACTCCTGATAGCTTGTATTGTACGCTTCGTCTCACCCCTCCTCCGTGCCATTTCTCATGGGGTTTCCAGGTTGATGTATTTTTGTGGCCATACCTGGGAGCGTTGTTTGAGAGGCGCTTATACGATGCAAAGGAGCCGTCGAACGGCTTTCGGACATATTTCCGTAGGCGGAAGCAGGAAGAACTTCCACCGCACCCTGATGGGGTAGCTATTTCTATCAAGAACCTCCGTAAGACGTTCTCTCCGTCGATGTTTGGTCGTAAGAAAGGACCGGTCACTGCCGTCTCTGGTCTTTCGTTGGACATTCCCAACTCTGGTATCTTTGTCTTGCTGGGTTCTAATGGGTGCGTACTGGGAACGAGTCTAGAGAGTTGTTCTAAACAGGCTATTAGCGCCGGAAAGTCGACCTCGCTGTCCGTCATTGCGAACCTCATAGGGCGCAGCTCGGGCTCCATTACTTTCGAGGGTGGGGTGAGACACCCTCCACGCGGCACGCTCGGAATAGTACCACAGAAGAATGTCCTATTCCCGGATCTCACATGTTACCAAACTCTCCGAGTCTGGCGCGCCATCAAGTACTCTTCGCTTTCTGCGAGTGAAGATGATGATTACGAACAGTTATTGCGTGATTGCGACCTTGGAAAAAAGATACACTCGAACGCGGACACGCTCTCTGGGGGACAGAAGAGGAAGCTCCAGCTCGCTATCGGGCTTATTGGCGGTTCCAAGATTGTTCTTGTAGATGAGTGCACGTCTGGTGTCGACCCTTTGTCGCGTCGCGCTCTTTGGAGAACCCTGACGGCAGTGAAGCATGATAGAACCGTGGTATTTACGACACACTTCCTCGACGAAGCTGATCTACTTGCTGATCACATCGCCATCTTGGCTGCGCCCGGAAAGCTGGTAGCTGAGGGGTCGCCCGTCGCACTCAAGACAAACCTCGGTCAAGGCTACAGCATCCAGATTACGTTTGATTTCAAAGACGTGGTCGAAAAGGATCTCGCGGGCTCGCCGTTGGAGGTTCTTGATCGCGTTCGGGAGCTTGCGCCGCAGTGCACGTTGTCACAGCCGTCTCCCACTATTGCCGCATATCATCTCAAGTCCAAGGACTCGGTCGTGGTTGTGAAAGTGCTTCAGCTGCTCCAAAGCGAGGCTCAAAATTATCATATAACATCCGTTGATATACTGGGAACTTCGATTGAAAACATCTTCCTCGATTTGATGGAATCCGAGTCTCAGGCCCGTACGCCGGACAGTGGGGTGAAGCCAATGATCTCAGAGACTGCATTGGCTCCGACCATCGCAGACCGTCTGCAAGTAATCCAAGCTCCGTCTCCACTCGTGCTGGCAGATGGCCGTGCACGATCGCCGCTTAGTCAAGCACTCACGATATTCTACAAGCGGATGCTCATTGCACGAAGAAGTTGGTTCACACCTATGCTTACTGTTCTCATCGCAGTCTGTGGATCCTGCATCCCTTTGGTCTTTCTGTCGAATCAAGATCCGTCATGCACGGTCCAATTCAAGAATGAGACTATCATCCCCCTCTACTTGGCAGACTCGCCCATTGGCTTTATCGAGAACACTCCCAATGCTACCATACTGGAATCACCGCCCAACATCACTGCAACACTCGGTTCATCAGCTCTAGCTATATCGACGGAAAATGTTGCCAATAATGCTACGTTCGTTTCCACGATCCAACAGAACTACCTTAGTACCCCTCTTGGTGGTATATCGGTCGACATGCAGACTGGCGATGCGTTGTTCGCTTGGGATGCCACTCCTCCCCCGGGTTTGACAGGGCCCACGATGCTGAACCTGGTTACGAACATTCTTTATAACCGTGCATTGAATGCGTCGGGCAAGACGGCGGGCACACCCATTATCATCAAAGCCAACTATGCAAGTTTCCCTCCGATTGTAGGAGGGACGCTTATAGACGTGAAATGGGCCACATTCTTTGGGGCTGCCATGGTAAGGTTACGTGGTTCACGGTTTTGCACATGTTTATTCTTTTTCAAAGGCTGTATATCCCGCATTCTTCTCGCTGTATGTCTCCCAGGAGCGGCGATCGTCTGTGCAAGCGATGCAGCTCTCAAACGGTTTGTCCAACCCGATCGGTCTATGGCTTGGCCACCTGCTTTGGGACTCTACCTTTGGTGTCGTTATCGCCACGATCATCATTATCATCATCGCTACTGCTACCAATCAGTTCTATGGGCTTGGGTTTTTCGTAAGCCACATTCTTCGCCCTTTTGCCGGTTGCTCATGTACCTCGATCAGTGGCTCGTCCTTGTACTATACGGCTTCGTTGGCGCACTGTTCGCGTATTGTGTTTCGCTCTTCATGTCATCCCCTCTTACGTCGTTCGCTGCCGCCGCTGGATATCAGATTATCATGTATGTTGTAAGCGAAGACCCGAACGAGGTGTCGATGTGGCACGCTGAGTCGTTTTCAGTTGTACCTGGCTGGCTACCTCCTCACCCTCACATATGGCAAGACCTCGCAAGCAAACCAGATAATCACAACCATTCGTAAGCTAGAATTCAAAACGTATTACAAGCTCTGATCCTCCGCCAGACTTCACTCTGTCGGTCCTTTCACCTATTGCCAGCGTGGTAAGCCACTCGAACGATCATTGATTGTGGGGCTTGTTGAACTTGGGCACAGATGCGCTCAGCTTTTGTGTCGGTCAATTTGTTTTCGCTTCTCTGCAACGGGACTACGCCAGTCACAAGTTCTTCCATGGGTGATATCATGCGCTACGGCGGGCCGATTGCGTACCTCTTCGTCTACGGCCTTGTCCTCCTCGGTATTCTCGTCTGGGCTGACTCTGGATCGATCATTCCACGTCGTTTCTTGAAGACGCGCAAACAGCAGGCACAGCTCGATGAGAATCTCGCCGCCAACGAAATTTTGAGACAGGATGTCGCAAGGGAAACAAAGGCAGTCGCGTACTCGAGCGACGCGTTACGCGTCGTTCATGTCGCCAAGTCATATGGTGGGAACAGGGTGGTGGATGACGTCTCGTTTGGAGTTCACGGGGACGTCATATTCGCTCTGCTTGGGCCAAACGGGGCCGGAAAGACAACGACGTTTAACATGATCCGTCAGTGGCTTTTCCGTCCTTCCCGTCCTCTCTGCTGAACCTGGCGGATGTTGAAGGAGGCGATGTCGTCCCCGACATGGGTGATGTCAAGATCAAGGGTATCTCTGTCGTCAACTCCCCGCGCAACGCGCGTCTCGCGCTCGGTGTTTGCCCCCAGTTCACAGCGATCGACGCCCAGTTGACCGTCCGCGAGCACTTGTTGATCTACGGACGTCTCAAGGGCCTCATGCGTGGATCTGAACTCAACACCAGCGTCAAGTCAATCATGAAGGCGACCTCGTTGGACATGTATGCGGACCGATTGGCGAGCCAGCTGTCGGGTGGGAACCAGCGTAAATTGTCGCTCGCGATCGCGCTGATGGGTGAGTCCGCGTCCTTCCTCCATATCTGATCACGCTCTCATCGACGTGTCCTCTTTTCTTTCTCTCGCCAAGGTAACCCCTCTGTCGTGCTCATCGACGAATTCTCGACTGGAATCGATGCAAAGATGAAACGGGATATGTGGGGAACGTTGAGGAACGTTGCGGTCGGGAAGGCAGTCGTCATCACCACCCGTACGTCACCCCCTTTCGTCCGATCATCCCGCTCACCTCCTTTACCCTAGACTCGATGGAAGAAGCGTCCGCGCTCGCAAACAAGGTCGGCATCATATCCAAAAAGATGCTCGGTACGTCCCCTCCCCCTCTTCCCCGCCGTCCCACTCGATCTAATCCTCGCACCCACAGCAATCGGGACCACCGAGGAACTTGCCGCGCGTTATGGCACGTATCAGGTCCACATTCCGTGTCCGACCCGGGAAGACGTACGGAGAGCCCAAGTGCTCATGAGTCGGATCCCCGGCGCACGGCTCGCAGACGACGTCGCAACGCGGTTCGAAGTACCGATCCGCGAGGGTTCTGGCGACGACGGCGACATGTCCCTCATCCGCCTGTTTGACATCCTTGCCACACAGGGCGACTTTCGGGAGTATACCGTCGAAAAGGCGACGCTGGAGAACGTCTTTCTCAAGGTCATTCGACAGAACAACGTCTTGGAGGAGGATAATGCGACGTATCGACGACGTAGTTTTGGACTTTGATAGAGTGGCGTCGTGAACGTTCGACATGGACCTTGCAAGACGCTCATTTGATTTATTGTCGGCACTCGATGGACGTGATATTGAACACATTGATATATTATACGAACGGCATCATTTTCTCTCTTTTTCTTCTCGCAAAACCAAGGCAAAGAAAGGACCGTAAAAAGCAACCAGACGATGAAAATATTAAACCGGGTCGTAAGTCTAAAAAAGGATCGTTATCGTTTGATGCGTGGTAAGAGGGGACGACTAAGCAAAACAGCAATGCAACGTTGTAGAGACGGAAAAGAGACACAACTACGGATTATGACCTAGAGCAAAAGCGCCGTGTCGTCCTTAAGTAATGAAGAAAAAAAAGTAAAGCCACGACACTAGCGCAGCAAATCCACAATGAAAGGAAAAACGATGGCAATGAAAATATGAGGACAGGGGAAAAAGTGCGGGTAAGTCATGGGTAATGCATAGATATAATGAGGGATAGCGAGAAAATGAACCCGAGGCATCAATAAATTCGCGAAAAATCGGGTCGCGCCAAGGACCCAGCCCCCGACGCGTGCAGGGTGGACGGCTAGCGTTGCGGAGCGAAGAGGGAGAGAACCTTTTCGGCATTTTCCTTGTACTTCTTCAGCTTTTTGCTCTTCAGCTTCTCCGGTTCCTCGTGATGAGACGCATGCTTGGGTGCCTCGGGTGATGCCGGATGCGACATGGGTTCTGCGGTGTCGCCGTTGGACTGGTCAGATGAGTGGCTTTGGTTTCCGACGGATATGGCGGATTCCTTGGACCTTAACGAGGGTGACATAGCCATGGTACTCACGGCCGAAACGGACGGTGTCAACAGACCATTACTCGAGGCAGAGGAAATGGTTGCGCTAGTCGCAGCATGTGACGGCGTAGACGTTTTGATCGTGGACGCACTCTTGGCAGAAAAAGACGAGGGTGGCGATTTTCCTTTGAGAAATTGTGGCGTCTTTCGGAACTTGAGACCAGGCGCACGACCCCGGCGCTTCTCAGACGGGCTAGGCGAATCTGCAGGCTCCATCGCGTGGATATCCGATTCCTTCGAAATACCCGAGACTGACCGCCCGACAATGCGCTGAGACGGGGTAGATGCTTTGCGGAACACGGCCAACCTGTACCGGTCCACGACACCCCGAGCAAACAGACTGGTGCCCTTGGTACCGTTGCGGTCTTCGCCATCAGCTTCGATGAAGTCCCAGTCGTCGTCGTCGTCATCTTCTTCTTTCTCCGTCATATCTCCGTCCTCGTCAGGACCATCAGAGAGGAAGCGGTCCAAAGCAGGGATACCAGATTTCTCGCGGCGGCCGCGAGTATTCCGAACAGTGGCCTTTGAGGAACCAGTGACTTTGGTAGACTTGGGTTTCGAATCCTTGGCGGGCAAAGGGGGAGCGGTTTCCGT